>CM054941.1:21929981-21990130 GCA_029168755.2 Tillandsia fasciculata
TTACGTACCGCGAATAACCTTCGCAAGAGAGGGTGGATGAGTGGATGAATCGCTGCACCTTCTGTCCTAGAATGAATGCGAGTCGGTCGACCCACCTCTTATGGGCTGTGCCAGCCGTCCAAGGCCTATGCCTGCTTAGTTTTTCCCTCTCTAACAAACGTCTCATTACGCTTTGTTCTTCCGCTTACAAGCTTTGGAAAATTCCTCCTCGAAATGTGGAGCAGCTCGGGAGGCTGATCTTGGAACGATTGCGGCCATCTGGTAGACTATGTGGTTGGAAAGGAATATAAGGATTTTCGATCAGAAAAAGCGTCCTCATGAACTCGGTTTTGTCAGATGCGCGGTCCTTTAGAGATCTTTGGAATCGCTTCTGTGGTTAGTGTTTTTTTTTTTTTTTTTTTTTTTTTTCTCTCTTGGGTGAGACCTTGTTGTCTCCTGTTTCTTGCTTAGTTCATCTCTTTTGAATGAAGCGGTAGCATGCTACCTTTCTCTCAAAAAAAGAAAATATGCAGAAATTCGAAAAGCAAAGATAACGAAAGAAACGAAGCACTCGAAAGTAAGGAAATGTGCAGAAATTCTTTTATTCAGATGATTTAAAATGCGAAAAGAGAAAAATTAAGAGAAGCTGCAAAAGCAGGGCGTGCTATTCCGCGAAAGATCTACAGTTTATGGAGAAGCATAAATTGACTGCCAAACTTTGCTAACCTCGAAAAAATGGCCGTCGCGTATGCAGCGATCTCGCTTGCTGCACCTTCCAATTATTCCGAGGGCAATAAAAAGCCTGACTTATCACGAGGCTGATTCCTTGGCAATCTTCTCGGCCTTGGCGATGACTTCTTCGATCCCTCCAACCATGTAGAATGACTGCTCGGAAAGGTCGTCGTACTTGCCATCCAAAACACCCTATCAATCCACAGAAAAGGAAAAGAATGTATCAGACGCATAGATACTGTAACGAAGATTAGAACTAAAACGGAGGTAGATAACAGCTCAGTGGACGACAACAGTTGATGTTCGGCTAAAAGCTCGGCTCGACACGAGGGCTCTGAAGTGAGCTCAATTAGTAGAAAAGCAGAGTTCGAGCTTAAGCCTATAGCTCACTCTCTTGTTTTACTATATTGTGTTAGTAATTATGGCACGAAAATCTTGGACCTCGTTCAGCTGCAATACCTGTATTTTTACTTTCTAAACTCAAGCACTGGGTCATTGAATGGGTCAGTAGATGGCAGATCCTTTGCAATTGGCAGAAAAATAAATAAATAAATAAATAAATAAATAAATTAAACTCAATTTGTTTTTGAATTCACTTTTTTGTTTTCTTTAAGAAGCCCGGACCACATCCAGCCAATCTAGAATCCCGTTTGCCAACGTATTCATTCAAAATTAAAGCATAGCCAAACAAGACCTCATCTTCTACTATTTTTATCAGAACAATTGTTATTTAGTAGTAGGCTAAAATACAGAGAACCCCCATGAAAATATCCGTTTTTTCACTTTTTTTCCGACTTTCAAAAATCTATATTTTACCCCCTCTTGAAATATCAGAAAATATTTTCAGAAAGTTACGGTGTTAATGAAAAGAGTGAAATGACCATATTACCCTTGCTTGCTCTATAAAGAAAAAAAAATAATTTTTAATATATTTCTGCCATTTCAAGAATATTTTCGGTATAAATTATAAGAAATTGACGGAGGGGAGCCAAATGTAGGTTTTTGAAAGTTAGGGAGGAAAAAGTGAAAAAGCGAGTATTTACAAAGGAGTTTTATATAATTTAGCCTTAGTATTAACATAAAGATATAGTTTCTTAAATTGAATTCAGCAACAAATATTTGATCTCAGTTTGCCTAAATAAGAACCTTACTAATCTATTTCCCAAGTTAAACTCTCCAATGAGGTTTTCCTAAGAAACTCAACTTTGACATAAAAATTCAATGATAAAGAGAGAGAGATTTTCTCACCTGGAAGCTTTGAACGCTTTCCTTCAACTCAACATACTTTCCAGGCGCACCCGTGAACACTTCAGCGACATGGAACGGTTGGCTCAAGAACCTCTGGATCTTTCTAGCACGAGCGACGGTCAACTTGTCATCTTCGCTGAGCTCGTCCATTCCCAAAATGGCAATAATATCTTGGAGATTCTTGTAGTTCTGAAGAACCTTCTGAACACCACGAGCAGTGTTGTAGTGCTCTTCTCCCAGCACGTGTGGAGAAAGCATTCTAGATGTCGAATCAAGTGGATCGACGGCAGGATAGATACCGAGTTCGGAAATCTAGTAAAAAAAAAAACACACATATAAATATTCCAAAGAAAAGTTAGTTAAAGGGAAAATTGGGGGCAAATGGGTCAATATTTCTAGCCAAAGATGCATGGACACACCGAGAACCATAGGTCACGTTGAAACAGACCCTCCCCGCCTTGTTTTGATTTGGCGAGTCATCAACTTTCGCATGTTTTAGTTTTTTGTGTTCCAGTATGGTCAATTGAAAAATCCGTTAAAACTACCGACTCTGCTAGCTATCAGCAAATAATTGCTAACAAAAAAAAAAAAAAAAATTTGAAAGTGTGTAAAATAAAAAAAATAGTCAAATAAAAAACTAATGCCTTGTTTGGCATCATTGCTATTTTTTTGATACGCAGGCGAAAGGATTGCAAGCTATATAATCTACCATCCCCATTCTATACTAATATATATAGAAATTCTATATAAAAAACGCAAAAAAAAAAAAAAAAAAAAAGCAGCAATGCCAAACAAGGCCTAAACTTCAGGGGCCCATTTCGAAATTGTCTGTAGTTAATGATTCAAGGATAAATGGAAGCTCACCTGGCGAGACAACACGGTTGTGGCATCAAGATGAGCAAAGGTAGTTGCGGGAGCTGGATCAGTCAAGTCATCAGCAGGCACATAAATAGCTTGCACAGAGGTGATGGAACCCTTCTTTGTTGTTGTGATACGCTCTTGAAGGCCTCCAAGATCAGTAGCTAAGGTTGGTTGGTAACCGACAGCAGATGGGATACGACCAAGTAAAGCAGACACTTCCGAGTTCGCCTTTACATAAATTAATATGTGTTACATAAGAGCCATCATACATAAATTCAAGTGCTTAAAGGTTAAAACTCTCGAAAGCTTACTTGGGTGAAGCGGAAAATGTTGTCAATGAAAAGGAGCACATCTTGCCCTTCGGCGTCTCGGAAGTGCTCGGCCACAGTTAACCCGGTAAGCCCAACACGAGCACGAGCACCTGGTGGCTCATTCATTTGCCCGTAGACAAGAGCACACTTGCTCTCTGCCTACAATATTATAATATTTATGTTGAGATATACAAAGAGATCTTCCGAAAACAACTCAAGCAGAAAGAAGAAAATCTTTGGACCTGTTTGTCTCCAAGCTTAATGACCCCACTCTCAATCATTTCTCTGTACAAGTCGTTGCCTTCACGAGTACGTTCGCCGACGCCGGCAAAAACAGAGAAACCACCTGGATGATAAACAATGTATAAGTGCACGATGGGCAGCTAACTAAATACAGATAGGTGATAAAAATCAAACAAAATAATTATTTTATGCAAGCAAGATAATTATTTTACAAACCATGGGCTTTGGCGACATTGTTGATCAGTTCCATAATAAGAACAGTTTTACCCACACCAGCACCACCGAACAGCCCAATCTTTCCACCTCTTTGGTACGGTGCAAGTAGATCAACAACCTACAGAAAAAGAGCACAATAAAGCCTAGTTCTTTCGGAAAAAATCCAGAGAACACACCGTACAGACGAAGAGATCAGAAAAGATTATTTACCTTAATTCCTGTGACAAGAATTTGTTGCTCAGTCGCCTGCTCAACAAAAGCTGGGGCCTCGCGATGAATGGGAAGGAAATGGTTGGTCTCTGTTACCAAAGATGATTGAAATGCAAGCTTGGTGAGACAATAGGTGGTAACATCCATTAAAAACGCAACTAAAGCAGGCGATATAATAACTATAAAAACGTTCACTCGGAAGCTTACTTATTTCACCCCTCTCATCAATGGCTTCCCCAATGACATTTATAATCCTTCCAAGTGTAGCCCTACCAACAGGCACCTAGTAAAAGTTCAAGCACAATCATCAGCCATTCCAAAAATGAATGAAATCTAAGGAGCATTCAAAGAAGCAATTACATAAATCGCAAATAAAACACCTTAAAACACCCATTAACCTATCGGAGAACAACTAAAATCGTAACTACAGAACAATGCCCAATTTTTGAAGGTAATAATAAAGCAATAAAAGGATAAATGTTGCGGCTATGTGACACAAATTAAACATTCAAAATGATAGATTTTAGCATGGAGAAACCCTAATAAAGAAAGCTGGGACAAAAAAATAACAAGTATGATCTTAAAAGGCAATGAAAAGGAACTCTTTTTTCTACAAAAAGATGCAAATTTGTATACATCCATAGACATAAAATTCGTTAATAAGCTAAAATTTTCATCTTTAATTAATCATCAAAAGAATAGTAATCTTATAAACCATAAGATCTAAATCAACCTATATAACCTAATATACTCATCAATTTACAAATTCCTACACAGATCACTCAACAGAACCATTTCACCAATCATATCAATCACAATTCCGAGAATGCGAGAGAGAGAGAGAGAGGAAGGGGGAGAGGGGGACTTACGGTGATCGGAGATCCGGTGTTCAAAACCCTTTGCCCCCGCACGAGCCCCTCGGTCCCGTCCATGGCGATCGTCCTCACCATGTTCTCCCCGAGATGCTGCGCCACCTCGAGCACGAGCCGGATCGAGTTGTCCAAAACCTCGAGCGCGGTGAGGATCGGGGGGAGCCCCTCGTCGTAGCGCACGTCGACGACGGCGCCGATAACCTGGCAGACCTGGCCGATCGCGCCGGCGCCGGTGAACTCATCGGTGATCTTCCCGCTGGGCCCTGCTCCGGCGGCGGCGGCGGCCTTCGGCGGGGGCGGCGCCGCCGCCGCCGCGGCGGAGGTGGCATACTCGACGGCGCGCGAGAGGAGGAACCCGGCGGGGGAGGGGCGGCGCGGGGTAATCGGGGCGCGGCGGGTCGCCGCAGCCGCGGCACGGCCGGGCGCCGGCGATCGGCGAGCAGAGGAGCGGAGGAAGGAGGAGAGAACGCGGCGGGTCGCCATTGGAGGGGGGATCGGAGCTTCCGATCTAGGGTTTGGGGACGGAGCGAGCTAGGGTTTGGAGGTGAGGACACTCACCATTAGGAGGCGAGAGAGAGAGAGAGGACGAGAAAGAGAGAGACGAGTGGAGGGTTTTAAACCATTATGTAAAATGTACGGAGAATCCCTGTACTCTCAAATAATTACAACTCACTACATTTTTTTTTATTTAATTTTTTTATTAGATAAATAGATATATAAATAAATGTATTAATATAAATATTATTTTTATGATAATATATTTTTACTTAAATTTTATTATATGATATAAATTAATTAAATGTGATATGTTATTTATTTTATTAATTTTTATCAATTTATATATATTAATATTTAATTATTTTATTTTATATATTAAGCATTATATATGTTAAATCATTTTTTACATATTTTTTATTTTTAAAAAATTGTATTGATTGAAATTTATAGTATTAAATTAATTAAGATTATAAGTATATTGCTCGCATTATATAAATATATAAATATAAATTGCATAAAAAAAGTTATTACATAAAATATACATATATAAATTAAATTGTTTCATAAATTATTATTTAAAATAATATTATAAAATATATTAGTATAAATTAATTACTTTATTTTTTAACATATTTAGATATCGCTCCATACTTTTAATCCAAATGTTATTAAAAAAAAAAATTTCTGAATACATCCAAATTTATAGCTGTTCTAATTTATACCGAAATATTTTTTATTTTTTGAAAATATAAAATTTATCTTTCAAAAAATTTAGATCTCCAACCAAATAGGACTTGTTTTAAAATAAAAAATATTTCTTCAAAATATTATTAAATGCTCAGATGTAAAATTTTGGAATAGTACAGGGACTATCCACACATTTTGTCCTTTAAACCATCCATGAGAGACAAAAGGGAGTGGAGACCGTGGGGACGCGAACGAGGCGATTATTCTGCTTGTCCGCATATATTTACTTATGCGGGATTAAGGTACGAAAGGACTAGATGGATTTGGGCGGAGAATGGACGGTTCAGATGACAGATGAGATGCAGTCGTATACGACTGTTTCGTAGGGAAGGACGCATGAGGATAAAGCCCATTTAAAGGCCCAATAGGAATGAGAGGGGAAACAATTGGACCTATATTGGGCCTTTCTTTAGAGTATAGTGCTATTTATGTGTAGGGACGCAAACGGGGCGGATCCAGAGTTAAGAGGCGTTATCCACATTCCGCTTCATTTCTTCTCGGGTCGGGTCGGGTCAAATTTAGGATAGATTAATTTTAATCATACTTTTTGCTACCATTTATCACTTTATTCGGAGCATATTAGGGCGAAAGCGAAGGAGCGGGTTATTATATTGGGCCTTGCTTTAGAACATAGTGCAATGTAGGGATAGGGATACAAACATGAACATGACGGATCCTGAGTTAGGAGGGGGCATTCACATTCCGCTTCTATTTCTTGTCGGGTCGGGTCAAATCGGATCGGGTCGGGTCAGATTCGAAACATTAATTTTAATTATATTTGTTGTTGTCGCTTACCCATTATCAATGAATCGGGATAGATTCGGAGCGGGTTATATTTTTTTTATATTTTTAGTTCCACTTATCGTCTCATTCGGGTAGATTCATTTTTTTGAATTTGTAATCTAAATATTTCTAAATTTTTTAAATAATTATTTTGATTCTTCAATTATAATTAAACATATATATATATATATATATATATATATATATTTGATCTTAATATTTCTCCAATAAAATTTTTTAAATCACCGCTTTGCTTTCCTAATTATAATTAATGGATTAATATATATAAAATATTAATATTTGATTTTATTATATTTAATTAAATTTTTATTTAATGAAAAAAAAAGTGTGGACACGTGGTTTAATATTATATTATATTTTATTTTTTATCGAAAAATTTAATATTGTACTCAAGCTTTATTGAATAAAATAAATTATTTATCATAATAAAAAATTAAAAATTAAAAATTAAAACCTGAAGTGGTCACTGGTCGTCCAACGGTCCTACAACCAATCAAAACCAGCCACTTACATACACCAACCAATAACAAGGCGCCACATCACCCAATCTTTTTTTTTAAAAAAAAAAATACTACTTGTACACCCAATATGAAATGCACATTCTATACCTTTAAAAATATATATAATGTGAAGATTAATAGTAATTTTTTAAAAAAATATATATATAATATTTTTATACTTAATATTTTATTATTATTATTTTTTTATTTTAGGCTAAATTATAGAAAACTCTTCTGTAATATCCTGTTTTTTCACTTTGCTCCCTGTCTTTTAAAAGTCTACATTTTATTCTCGTAATTACCGAAATATGCATTTACCTCCCGCCGTCACCATTCCGTGAGTGAACCGTCAATTTTTTAAAAAATATTATTGGATATACACAAAATATCCTTCAAGAATGAGAGAAATAAGCTAAAACTCATTCTCTTTCTAATATAAAGTAAGGATATTTCGTCATTTACCTCCTCCGTTAATACCGTTGCCTTCTAAAGACAATTCGGTAATTACGAGGGAGCAAAATGTAGGTTTTTAAAAGACAGGGAGGCAAAGTGAAAAAACGAGATATTATAGAAATATTTTCTGTATGTCTCTTTTTTCCTCTCTTTTTCTTTCTCTTAGTCCATAAAGTCTTAGCGAATTTCTCCTGAGAGATCGTTTTAGAGAAAGAGAGGAGAAAATATAGAGCAATACGAGCGGCAAGGATGGGGGGCGAGGGAGACGGGAGAGTAGGGAGTGATAATAAAGCATTCTACATTTTCGATTTTAATTCACTTAATTCTAGTCATTCTTGTTTGGAGTGTATGATATATATATCCCAAACAGGATGTATCTGAAGCACTACTCATTTTTTTTTCTTTTTATAAATAGTCATTTAAAATTCATATTTACAAAATTTATTATATTTTGATTACATGAGCGCCACGTAAGCGCCAGATGTAAATAATTTTTGGTTTGAAGTAATTTTTGAAATTTGATGGATGAGAAGAGAAGGAAAAGAGATGAGGCAAAGCAGAAATAGAAAATTCGTGTTTGAAATAATTTTTTGAAATTTGATAGACAAAAGGAAAAGGAAAAGAGGAGGAGGTAAAGCGAATATTTTTGGAGATTTGATGGACAGAAAGAGAAGGAGAAGAGGAGGAGGCAAATCAGGAATGGAGAATTCATGCTTGAAGTAATTTTTGATGATTATATGGACGGAAAGAGAAGAAAAAGAGAAAGAAATAAAATAGGAATTTGTTTAGACACAGTAATTCATTCATAGTATTTAAAATAGGTAAATGATTTGGCATGATAAATTATTTACCATATTTTAAATTATTTATCGTATTTAAAATACGACGAATGATTAACCATATTAAATTAAATAAGATTAATTTTATAAATATAAATTTTAAGGATTATTTGTAAAAAAAAAAAGTTAGAGGGCAATTGCAAAAAAAAGAAAAAAAGTCCATTGAGAGAGAGAGAGAGAGAGAGAGAGAGAGAGAGAAAGTTGAGGTAAAAGTCGTATGGAACAAAAATTTCGTGGAGATTTATCCCCACCATTAGATCGTTTCATCTCATCATTCATTACGAATACCTACACGACTATCAAAGCATGATGGACGATGAGATAAAATAAACTCATATTGGAAGAAAGAAAAATAAAATAATAAAATATCGAATGTGAGAATATTATATATATATTTTAAAAATTATTATTAATTCTCAATTTATATTTTTTAAGGATTAGTATTTTTTTAAAAAAAAAAAATAATTGAAAAAAAAAAACCCGTCTATAAATATATTCCTCTCCCGCACTCTTTTGGCGCCGCCATTTATACGGAATCGAGCGTTGGATGTGATGGAGCCGAAACCCCCGACGACGACGACGACGACGACGACGAAGACGAAGCTCGCCTACTTCGACGACATGCGCGCCACCCGATCCTCCGCCCTCCTCCTCGCCCTTCTCCAGGTCGCCTCCCTAAACCCCCACTCTCTCCCAATCGAAACCCTAACCCTAATGAAACCCTAGATTGGGCTGAAACCGTAGCTGTTTTGTGCGATCCAAGGTGGAGGATGGACGCCTCGCAGCGATCCTCGACGCCACGATCTTCCACCCCCAGGGCGGCGGCCAACCGGCCGATACCGGATTCATCATCATCGCCGCCGACGATGGTGGAGGATGCGGCGCCAAGTTCGTCGTTGAGGATGTTAGATTGAAGGAGGGAGTGGTTGGTGACCTAATCCCTAATCTCTCTTTGCAGTTCTTAAGCGAAATGTTCATATGTTTCCCTCCGAAGATTTGAAATTGTGGATTTATACTATGTAGGGTTTACATAGAACGACGCAAAAAGTAATTATAAAAATACTAACAGCTTAAGCTTTTGGAAAGTAGTGGTTGTTTTGTATAATTTTATATGATATTAGAATGGGAGGTCGTGTGTTCGAATCATGTCAGACTCCTGATGTTATTTAATTTTCTCCCATTTAGTTAAGATCGCATTTTGGATCTATTAAAAAGTCTCGAATCCAGAGACGAGGTAGAGTGTCGAATATGAAATATTATATAAACTGTAACGATTTGATTCGCTAGCAATAATAACTCGTTATGCTTAAACCACCGATTCAAAATACTTAAACCAGTTATTATTACAAGCGTGTGTGGTTTTGTATATCAAATCAGCATTACATAAACACCCGACACTGTTTTCTGACAGTTTAAGCTTTTGGAGAATAACAGTTGTTTCATATAATTTTACATTTATTTAAGGGCTGTGGCAAAATTATGAAAAGCATAAAATTGTGTTCGGCAACCTCTCAACATTTCTTTGTATGTTTTTATATGTTGGTCCCCAATATATTCTTTGAAGGTTAACTTTATTTGATTTGAAATTTATTAAATTAAATTTAAAATTTAAATTATATTTTGAATTAAATATTAAAATTCACAATTAGATTTTAAAAATTTAAAATTTTATTTAAAATTTAATTTTCGTTTCAAATTTCAAATTTTATTTTGGACTAGAATTTCAAATTTAAATTTTAATTCAAATTTTAATTTCAAACTTTGATTTTGAATTCCAAATTCAAAATGTGAATTTGAATTTGAATTTTAAATCGACTCTTGAGTATCACTGGACATTCTATTAAAATCTCCCTAAGAGCTTCTAAGTAGAACCAAAAGCTTTCGATTCTTGGACTCAAGTGTCTCATGTCAGCTTCATGCTGCTGCAGAAGCTACAACCAGGTTTTTTATTTCATTTGGACTCCGTAGAAGCAAAAACAAACTTTCCCCACTAAGAGATGTGATTAGATATCTACAGGGCCCTTGTGTTAAATTTGGAAGTAATATCAAACATGAAAATGAAACTTAACATGCTTTATCTGAGTGATTACTGTAGCTAGGAAAAGTGAATTATGCGTTGAAGAATATGCCAATTTAGTAGAACATTAATATATGGCTAGTAAATCACTAACCATAACAGAAGGAGGTACCAGATATCTTATTGTCTCACATGTTGAGAATATTAGTTACATGCTGACCATCACTTACACTACGCAGTTGACTCTTGAGTATCACTGTACATCATGATCTCAGATCTGTGATCATTTTTCGCTATTTTTATTTAGGTTTTTCATTATGGGAAATTTGAGGATGGTGATGATGAATGCCAATCTAAACTCAGAGAGGGTCAAGAAGTTAGCTTGCACATTGATGCACAAAGGCGCGAAATCAATTCCAGGTATAGAATTCTCTGTAAGTAGCACACTTCAAAATTCAACCTTTTAATACTAGGGTTTATTATTGGTAGATATGCTTCTTTTATCCAAAGAGTTACCTACCCACTATGTAAATTAATCATAGGTAACTTTATATATTACTGAATTAACCTATTGTAGATTTGCTTTTAACGACCACATTGTTGTATGCTCTCTGACCATGATCATCTTGTAGCCTCGAACTTAGTCCACTCTTACATCCTCCTTTTTTTTTTTTTCCTAAAGAAAAAGAAAAATGTAGTCAATATTATGAAATGAAAGAAGCCTCTGAACAATTAGGATGTAAATAATTTCTTAGTATGTTAAGAAATTATTAGGACGAAATGAAAGAGTTCTATTAGAGAAAGAAGCCTCTGAACAATTTGAATGTAAATTAGAAGTAGCGGTTTTTTTCTTTTTCTTTGTGCGGAGGGGGGAAGCTTGTTTGTTTGTGAACTTGTCTACTTGCATATGGTGTTTTTAACGATCGTCTATCTCTTTATGCTGTAGGCTTCACTCCGCAGGCCATTTATTGGATATATGCATGCGAGATGTTGGCTTGTCTCATCTAGAACCTGGAAAAGGTTATCATTTTCCTGATGGGTATGATCTCAGCAACTTGACTTTGTCTTCTTATACTTTGTTTTCCTCATCTAGTTTACACCGATTGTTTGCCGTATGGAAATTTAAGTTATTCTATTGCTATGGAGGTATTTATATGCCCTAATCAATATGTACAGAATCGGATGTGGGTAAACAATATGTTGTGATTGTTGCATGTAAAGTTGCTAAGCTGCAGCAATTTTAGGCTGTTATGATTATTAAGACTCACTTAAACCTTCTCTTTTCTTTTTTTTTTGAGAGGAAGGTAGCATGCTACCGCCTCATTCAATCAAAAACTGAATTGGGCTACAAGATGAAGCAACTAGGCTTTAAAGGGGAAAAAAAAAAAAAAAAAAAAAAAAACCTCACTAGCAAAACGAACTCCGAAGAGAAATACACGACTGTATCTCCGACAGAAGTTGCAAAGAGAGAGTCTTGTGATGCTAAAAAATTCTTTGGTTACGCTCCCGCCAAATCAACCACCACACCGCGGCAATCGTTCCAAGTTCTCTCCGCCCTGCCACACCGCCCTTTTGATAACTCTCTTCCCATAACCATGTCGCACCAGTACAGTTGCTCAGCAATCGTTTATTGGGGAGCAGTCGTACCAACAAGGAACGAGTCACCCTACAACCCATAAACAGGTGATCGAGCGACTCAGTCGCATCCTCACAGAGTGCACATCCAGTCTCACTTAAACCTTTTCACAAGTCAAATATCCTAAATTGACCGCACATTGATCTTTTATGCCTCACTGTGTTTGTCTGATTTATCTATCAACATTGTAGTTCTTCTCTATAGAAATTCTTAGAAGTCTGATAAAGTATAATAATTGTTTTTGCCTCTCTCAAACTGTTTATCTTTTACATCACGTTCATTATTACAGTTCACCTGCCACTTAATAAAAGGTATTTCAGTTCAAAAGATATATTGTGACATATGCTATGGTTGATGCTTGATGGCCCTATAATGAACGATAGTTCTTGTTTCATATCTTTATTTTTTGCGACATCTTGACCATATTTCTCTCTTAGCACAGTTCTTTTAGATCTAAGACAGTTTTTAAATATCTGATTTGGGACAATTGGATCAAACTTATAAGTCTTCAACTGTGGCAGACCCTTTGTGGAGTACAAAGGAGTAATTCCGCGAGATCAATTACAAAACAAGCAAAATGAGTTGGAAAGAGAGGCTAATGCATTAATTTCTAGGGGTGGAAAGGTCAGCCTTGAAAATACCATATCGTAACTCCTCAGTTTTACTAGATATGTTGTATCTTTGTCTCATTAAACCAACTAACTGGTGGAGCATATATCTGTAGGTATTAGCATCTATATTATCATACGAGGAGGCTGTTCAATGGTGTGGTGGTTCTTTGCCTAGCTATATTTCCCAGGTCGGTGTAATGTTCTATTGAAGCGAACTAACTACGGTCTTAAATTTTTTTTATTGACACACTGTTAATTTACAATCATTTTGATGAGTTATTTCAGTCATTTGAATTGAAGATTTTGCTACAATTAATTACTTCATTAGCCTAAATAGCATTCAAATTTAAATCTGAACAAAATAAACCCAATCAGATGCTATTTCACTTGATTCTTACACTAAATATGACAGAGTAATGACTCGAACTAACCAAGGGAATTGGTCCTTCTATTTATTTACGCAAATTGGATGGTTAATTTCTTAAGACTTCAAAGCATCACTAACACCACTATTAAATCAATTCTTCATGATATAAGAAGGTGAGAAAAGGGATGTAAATCTATAGCCGATGTTCTCAGATATGGAGCTAAATTAGGAAAGGAGTCATCAACCTATTGTTAAAGTGGAGTCACATTCCAAACCTAACAGGCTTTAGGCGTACGTATACAGACTGATTGTCCTACCTGTGGATCCATTGAATGCCCAAAGTATTGCGATATAACTAGTCGCCCTCGGGATCATCGGGAGTTTGTGATGAGTCCTTTTCACAAGGCCACTTCTTAAAGTTGTGGGTCGGCAATGAACTGTACTAGGTGGTAGTGGATGCTGGTAGCCCCTTTTCGAACAATTGTTAGAATTACTAGCAAAACCAAAGCTGAGTCGTATTCAGTTAGTTGCTACTCTTTTCGAATTTGTTATGCTTTTCTATGGTTCTTATTTTTCCGTCATGTTTTATGAAATTGTTTTAGGATAGCACTCCACGTATCGTGAAGTTTGGGGACCACCGCGGATGCCCTTGTGGAGGGACTCATGTTGCTGATATTGCGGATATTAAAAACTTAAAGGTAATTTTATGTGCAGTTTAAAAGGAATGATATCTTGGTACGTTACATTTCTTTTATTTATTTTTTTCTCTCCCTGTCCAAGTTGTAGGATGTGATTGTTTCTCTATTACCTACCAACTAATTATGCGTACCTCATTCTTGAGCTGTATTATGTAGAAAGATTCTTCATAAGACCGGGTTATCAAGTTTGAAGAGAAAAATTTATCTTTATTAGAAATACTGGATCGTTTTTAGTTTACTTGAAGAATAGATCTTGTTGAAAATAAATATTAAAAACACATCTGATAGCTTAAGCTTTTGGTAATAAAGTATCGGAGCAGGATGTCCTGAGTTCGAGTCCTGCCAGACTCCTTGCTTCATTTAATTTCTTCCCAATTAATTTAAGTTCACGTCTTGAACCTACCAAAAAGTCTCGAGCCTAGATATTAGTGGGGGTGTTGAATATAAATATTAAAAACACCGTTCTCTGGCGGCTTAAGCTTCTGGAGAATAACGAGCTTTTCATATTCTTTAGCAGATGTAACTTAATCAGATACTATCTACCGTCCTGACTTGCATCGTCTTCAATGATTAGGTCTGTAGTTAGAATGTGTAATTTTATCCACACCACTTTTGGCGGGCAATTCTAACTGTAAAGTGACTGCGGAAGTTAAAATCCCTTTGCGGACTAGCCTTATTTTAGGGTGTAACTATTCAATACTTATTTTTTATTCAAATACAGCTATTGTAAGATTGCTACTAGTTGCTACTTGTTGGGCTTTTAGTAGAGCTTCTTTCATATTTTATTATCTTCATGTTCCATCTAGGGTAAATTGATGAGGAAAGGAAAGCCACTCGAGGCAATGGGAGCATCAACTTCTCCCTTTCTTCTTTCTTTTTTTTTTTTTTTTTTAATTCAGTTTCCTTCTTTTTGAAGTATTAGGGTTAGGGCTTGGGTTTGATTCATGTAGTTCACTAGTCACTCGCGTAATTCAGTTCTAGAACTATGAACACAATTAGTTGCGTGAACTTGATATTATCTAGGATTGGAGATTAAAAAATAAGAGTTTCGAGTAAATCTTTTTTTCCTTTCCGAACTCTGCTCGATCTCTTTATACTTTTTCAATATCTTAGCTGTTCGCTTTTCGCTGGTGTATTGTTGTTAAGAAGAGGGATTTCATTGTTGAAGCCGTTTCCTCATTAGTATGTCCGATTCGTCCTCTTTGTTTCCCGCCTTGACATTTGCACCAGCGCGATCTTTCGTTCTCTATTCGGAAGAAATTCGAGTAATGGCTCTAACAAAAGACTGCACTGGTGTATGGTTTTCCTTTTAAGAAGATCCTCTGAAATTTCGTGGTGCTCGAGAAACGCTCTTCTTCTTGTTTTATGTGGTTATTTTTTTTGAATTTGTCCTTCTTTTTGTTGTTCTTACTATCTATTCTATTAAACTTTTTCTTTTAACCTCTTATATTTTAGGTCACTCAAATTCGGACGAAGAATGGCCAGACCAAAGTCTTTTACAGTGTCAGCACTTGAAGATTGCCGCCGAACTTCATCCTTACAAATTGCTACAACCATCAACAGTATGTTTTCCAGCTTGTTTCGATTATAATTTCATCTTATTGTGATATTACTCTCCTTTTGAATAATTTAGTGTATATGTACAAAAATTTACGTTCTCGCAATGTTAAACGGTTTAAATTGACGATGTTAAACGGTTTAAGTATCGTCGATGATGTGCTCCTTCAGTTGACCTGTTCTTCAGCGTCGTAAGGAACTAACCTGCAATTTGATGCCTGTTAATGATACTTTTAAACTGTAATAGTAATGAAATAATAACATGGCGAAAATTGTAACGATCTCTAGGGCATTGTTTTAGTAGAGTGCTCTCCTCTTCACTAATGTTGTAGTTCAAGTATCTCACATTTTCTCGTTTCCTTTGCGGTCTTTTCAAAATTAGTCAGTCACCTACGAATCAAATCCACCGAAGGGACTACTTGTATTAGGATGTCACATCGCTTGAATTCACGAGCCGCATCCTAACTTGCCCCCAGTTTCGTTGCCGTTAAAGGTGGCATTGTTTATATTCATAAACTTCGTAGTTTCGTTTCTTGAGATTGTCGATATCCTTGGTTTTATATTGGATTGTTTGGCGGTTTTGTTTTCACTGTATTTTTCTATTAAGTGAATATGAGCTCCTGATAAAACTTTGTGAAGTCAACCGTGGAGCACCCGGCGGGTGATTTCGATGGGTAGATTTGAAAAAGGTCCTGCCATTTCAGACCGACGATCTGTAAGGATTCGGTCCACTAGCAATAATAACATCTGTAACGATTCGGCCCACTGCAATAATAACTCGTTGGGCCTAAACCGGCGGTCCAAAATGCTTAAGTCTAGTTATTATTATTAGTGTTCATTATTTTTTATATACCCATTCACAATTTCATTCTCATTCGATGTGGGATTATTTGGAGAGTCACAGACTCTTCCGTTTAAGCCTGACGTCTTCGTCATTCCAAACACACACAGAGTCCAAGATTACCCAGCGATGTTACACTTTTGGCTTAGGCTTGACGTTTTCGTCATTTCAAACACACACACACACAGTCTAAGATCACCAGACGATGTTACATTTTCGGCCGGTGATTGGCTCTGATATCACTAGCAATAATAACTCGTTGGGCCTAAACCATCAGCCCAAAATACTTAAGCCTATTTATTATTACTAGTGTGCATTATCTTTTATATATTTATTCACAATATCATTTTCATTCGATGTGGGACTATTGGAGTGTCACAAGATCGCACGAGGAAAACAATAAACTGTGTCATCATTATCGAGGTTGATGATTTTGTGTCGCAAGAGATTCTTGAATATTGGAAGAAATTTCTTAACCCGCAGAAGGCTCGAAATCTATAATGAGAAAATGAACATCCGCCACTGATTTGACGGAAAGTAGTTAAAAGAAGAGGCACAAACACTTCCATGAAGACATGGAAGTAGTTTTCAGCTTATCCACCAGCCGAGAAGACGATTGCAGGCATGTTGTGAGCGCAACTTAGTTGAAGAGCTGCTCAATGAGTTTTTATTAAGACAGTTTGGTGAACCGTATGATTTATCCCGCTTATGAATCACGACGGATGTTAGTTGTGACTCAAAATCAGAATTTGTTAGTTGTGACTCAAAATCAGAATCGCTTCGATATTATGATTCAGGTTCGCCGACGGCTTCGCGGTGCGACTTCGAAATTTTGTGGATGTCTGTGGTGGAAGCGAAGGGCTCGGGCCGCTAGAGTGAGATCGAGCGATTGTACAAAGAACAGAATTCTTGTATTCTCTCTTTTCACATAGTGAAATCTTTCCTCTTTCGCCCATTGTTTTTTTTCCTGCAAAAGGTTTTTTACGTAAATCTGTGTGTTAATTCTCTGTCGTGCAATTTTGGTTTTACTTCTCTGTCGTGATCGCCAATTGATTTTGTTTAGTTTGTGCGCTCGTTGCTAACAACGGATTTAGAGGAAGCCCAATAAGGTTGAATGGAAAGCCATTTTTTCCTTGTAGTTAGGTGCTTCGTTGAAACTATTCAACGATTTCAATGTCGTTTTGCTAACATTAGCCATAGCTAATTTGCATGAATCTTTCATTTTGGGTGAGGTAACTAAAACTATGGAAGAGTTCTTCCTCGTGATTTGAACATCACCTTTGGTTTCACAGAGATTTGTTCCGGCGTTGGAAGCATCACACATCTCTTTAACTCTCAGGCTTCAGATCTTCTTGTTTCTCATTTTCAAATGAGAGAGAGAGAGAGAGAGAAAGGGAGTTTAGCACGATTTTTTTTTGCAATTAGTTTTTTAATAATATATATTTTTTTTACAAATAGTTTTCTAAAATTTATATTTGTAAAATTAGTTATCTCTGTTACGTAATACGTGTTTTAAACCGAGAATAATTTACCCCACCTATCAAATTTTTAAAAATTATTTTTTTTTGCTGCCTATCAAATCTCAAAAAATTATCACATTCTCTTCTCCTCTTTTCACCCATAAAATTTTTAAAAACTAGTAAAGTACCCGCGCTTCGCGACAGATATTTTTTATAATTATTCTTAATAATATAAAAAAAAATAATATTTGTTTGTAATCTTCATAATAAAATATTTCTGCAGAATTAAAAATTTTATTTTTTTATTCTATTTTTAAATTTAATTTCATGGATTTTAAATTTAAATTAACATTTAAAATTCAAGTACAAATATATTAAACTTATATTTAATTTTATATTTTTACTCTAATTTTAAATTTAATTTCATATATTTTTAATTTAAATTAACATTTTAATTACAAAATATAATTGAATGAAAGTTGTATTATTTAAAATTATTTGAGTTGCATCATAAAAATAAAAAGCTATACCGTTTCAGATTAAGCTCATTCTGTGAGCGAATTAAAGTTGCACTATTTGAAATAAAAATTATACTATTTAAAATTATTTGAGATTAAATTTTACCGTATAAAATAGAAGTTGTATTTTTTTAGATTAAATTATACAATTTAGAATACGTCTTGACGGTGAGATGGTAACTATAATAAAAAAAAAAAAACCAAATTATTAGTAGAAGATATAATAACATAATATTTTAAAAAATTATACTATTTAAACATATATTACACAATATATTTATGCATCGAAAAAAATTACTAATTTAATTTTTTTATTCTCGAGGCATCACCTTTTTTATTTCTCTTCTATTTTTAAAAACCACATTTCCAAAAGTGAAAAATAACCAAAAATCCTAATCTTCCATTTTTTTTTTTTCTATACCCAAAAATCCTAATCTTCTAAATTTTTTTTTCTATAATGCAATAAATTTTGTTCTTTAAAAAAACAACATATTAAAATTAATTTTTATCACAAAATATCAAGTTGAGGGACTACTTTCTTATTAAAAATAATAAATTATTTAAAAAAAAATGTAAGAATCTTATATAC
Organism: Tillandsia fasciculata; assembly: GCA_029168755.2. Taxonomy (NCBI): domain Eukaryota; kingdom Viridiplantae; phylum Streptophyta; class Magnoliopsida; order Poales; family Bromeliaceae; genus Tillandsia; species Tillandsia fasciculata. The sequence continues at coordinate 21,948,789 of CM054941.1, forward strand.
ACTACAAAAAAAAATCTATACCGACGCTTTTACGACGACGCATTTAAAAAGCGTCGGTAAATTTTTCCACTGTCGAAAAATTACCGACGCTTGGATTTTGCGTCGGTAATTTATTTGGCGGGAATGGAAAAAAAAATTCACTTTCCAACTTTACCTTTCCCCCCACCCCTCCACAGCCACCACTTTAATTAATTAGCTTTCCCCACCCGCACGCCACACCCGCCAGCTAGCTCTGTTTTTTTTTTATTTACGTTTTCAATCTCCCACCCATCGCCCCCTCTCGCGCAGCATCATCTTCGTCGCCGTCGCCGCTGCCACCCATCGCACCCGCCACAGCCACCTGCCATCCCAACGCGCGCACCTCGTCGACGCGGCCACCTGTCGCCCCCAACTCGCCCCAACGCGCGCCCCCATCGCGCGCACCTGCCGCCGCCACCCGTCACCCGCGCGCACAAGGACTCTTCGTCGCCGCCGGCCGCCACCCGTCACCCCCCACCGCCGTCACCCCCAACGCGCGCACCTCGCCTCTTCGTCGGCGCCGCCACCCGTCACCCCCCACCGCCACAGCCACCATCACTGTGAAGGTTAGTTGAAACAAGAAGCTACCTAATTAACTACTATTAGAACCTACCTAATTAACTACTATACAGTTAATAGCATATAAGGCATTTTGTACTATTAGAACCTACCTAATTAACCTACCTAATTAACTACTATACAGTTAATAGTATATAAGTCATTTTATATTAATAGCATATAAGTCATTTTGTACTATATATTAACTACTATTAGGGTTTAGTAGGTGATTAATTGAATTAATTTTATAATACACTAAATACTTGATATTATTGATAATATAATAGCCGAACTTTATGTCTAATATGTAAAGTAATTGATACCGCATGTTTATCGTGTTAATTAATTGTAGGAATATTAAGTATCTGCTTGTGTATATTTATTAGAATACTAATTAAAATAATTTATATATAGGGTGAAATATGAGAATATATAGTAAATTCATAATTTTTTTTTCTTATGGTAATTAGTTGTTTATTGGCAGCCTAAACAAATGGACAAAAGCTGGATTAATAAGCAGAGAAATAGTAAGGCTTATTTAGATGGTATTGCTAATTTTATTAGATTTGCTACCGAAAAATCATCAAACAGAGGAAAGATTGTATGTCCTTGTCGAAAATGTTGCAATTGTTCCTCACATACTCCAGAAGTTGTGGAGGAACATTTGGTATGGAAGGGATTCTCATTAGGTTATACCGACTGGGTATTTCACGGAGAATCTTTTATTTCTTCTTCTAGTGAAGCTGCTCAATCAAATGGCGATGACTTATCACCTACCTTAGATCCTACTTCTTCAGAAAATCAGCCTACCTTACAGTCCGAGCCCTCTGAAAACAATCTTCAAGGGCAGGAATCAACAAATGTTCAAGATAATGATACATTGGAGATAATTGGTAATCTTCACTCTTTTTAATGATCATTTTCTGTATGCTTTACTATTTATCTTTAACATTCCTTACGACACTTTTTATTCAGATGAGCAAGGTAATTTAAAGAAAAAAAGAGGAGTGACACGTGCCAAAGATGTTTGGAATTTACCATCTGGAGAAAGAATTAAAGTTGAATGGAACAAATTTGGGCAGCCTATAAAGAAAGGCGGGGGAATTTTAGGCGGTTGGTTAGGCACAGTTGCACGACGTGGGAATATGTGTCCTATCCACTATATAAGTTGGAAAGTTATGCCTGCGGCGCCGTTTAAAATAGATATCATCAGAATGACTCGGGTGAGTATTTTTGTAATGTCATTATTCAAGATGAAAATCTGTAGACTCTATCACTTCATTTGACTCTTTCCATACATGCATATGCTAAATTTTACATATGCTCAATTTGACACATGCTCAATTTTACATGATTAATTTTACATATGCTAAATTTTACATGCTAAATTTGACGCATGCTCAATTTGACATATGCTCAATTTTACATGCTCAATTTTACAAATAGGACCTTAATTTGACTTTATCCATACATGCATACAAATAGGACCTTAATTTGACTCTATCACTCATATTATACGTCAACAAGAGATGCGGCAAATAGGACCTTTTTGAAGCTTTAAATTGAAAAGCTTAAGTCCCCGTTCGCCGAATTTGCAAAATGGCGAAATGCGGCAAAATGACCTGTAACATATTTTAAATATGATTACAGTAGAGTTCGGTGCGTTTCGGATCGACGCGAAGTGCATCGGGTCAAAAAGTGAGTTAAAGTTCATGGAATTACCGAATTTCAAGCTGCTAAAAGCAGCAGCTCCCTGCTGCTTAAGCAGCAGCACTGGCTGCTGCTTGAGCAGCATCTAAGGCTGCTGCTCAAGCAGCAGCTATGGAGCTGCTGCTTGAGCAACAACACTGGCCTTTTGATCTGATATTATCAACTTTTTGTTGATTTGATGTAAAATTTTGATCAATTAGTGTTCGAACAATCTAAATTTGATACTAGTTTTAATATAAAATTGCGATCAAGGTGAAGAAGATCCGTGTTCACAAAGAGGATCTCTTGAATCGGTAGAGATTGTGAGGAGGTACTCGGCGTTTTGATCTAGTGTTTTCAAGTTTTTGTTGATTTGATATAGGTTTTTATCAAGCTCTAGATTTGTTTTAATAAAATCGTGTTTTCTCTCTGTTAGGATGATGAAATTAGTGTTGCTATGTTCAAACCTTTAATTTCATTGCATATCCATTTACATTGAAAATGAGACGTACTAAGTAATAGGTTTCTCCCATCTTCTCCTTTAAGCAAGATAATTCACATTATCTGCTTTTTAAACAACACAATCCAAATAATTAAGAGCTCACTTCTGTTGTGAAACATTCGCCGTGTATCTTGCCTACTGCTGAATAGTTGCTGACATGTTAGACATGTTTCTTTTAAGTCCGAAATGACTGTGTTAATCCATTATCCATATGATATTGCGCCAATTTATGTAATTGAAAAGTTTATGTGCATGCTTGTTCATCAGTCTTATTCGATAACTTGTTTGCTTTTTTGTTTTTCCCTCTGTTTGATTCATATCTTTATTCATGGCCTTTTGTTATTTTTGTGGCATGATATTTTGATGGACATAGCTAAATGGTTTATAGCATATGAGAGTAACTTATGGAAGGAGCTAAACAACTACCTTTAAAACAGAAGCAGTTTTAGCCCAGTAGATGATACAGTATTATGTTATATGTGGTGTTAGATTAGCCAAGTTTGGAGCTTTGGGGTGCATTTAATGAAATAATTATGTTTTTTTTTTATCATTTCTGTCAGTTCTTGGTTTGCTTTATGTTAACTTTCCTGAGACATGTATAATAAATCCAAGAAAACACACCAAATGATGGGCTCATTTCTTTGGGCTCATTTCTTACCGCTCTCCCTGCTGCTCAAGCAGCAGCAGCTCTCTAGAGTAGCAGAGAGCTGCTGCTCGAGCAGCAGCTCAGGTTGCTGCTTGAGCAGCAGCTAATTTAATTAAGCTCTAAATTTTTACACCAACTTTTCTTTCTTGTAGAGTAAGTTTGTTCTTCCTCGCGATGATAAAGTTGAAGCATGGGTGTTGAAATATGTAAGTAGAAAATGGAAAGACTACAAGCACGAGCTTAAAGCAAAATATAAAAAGCCTAAAAGTACACAAGCAGAGATTGCTAGTAATGTTCCGCCCGAAATTGTGTCACAACAATGGATAGATCTTGTCCGCAATTGGTTTTCGGAGAGAAGTGAGGTAGTTAATTTTGATCAATTAGATTATACTTTTTGCAGTTACTCATAGTTTTGTACTATAGTTTTGAATTGACATATTTTATTTATATAGAATCTCTCCAGAATTGGAAAGGCATCTCGTGCAAAGCATACAACTCCTCACACAACTGGTTCTAAAAGTTTTGCAAGAACGAGACATGAATTTGTATTAAATTCTTTCTTTATTCTATAAATTTTTTATATATATTTTTATGTTTCTAGTTTGAAGTTGATTTAGTTGAATTATATTTTTGTGCTAAGCTTGTTAATATGATTATTGTCAGGTGGATCAAAATGATAGAGATCTAGGACGTATTGAGTTTTTTGTAATAACTCACAAAACTAAAGATGGAGAATATATTAACCAAGCATCAAATGATTTTGCGGTATTCAAAATGCATTTTGTTTTAACTTTTTTATGCATCAATAAACTTATTTGGCAAGTAATTGATATGTTTATGTATCTTGCTTTAATGTAGGAGGACTTATTAGGAGATCTAACTAAACAAGCGAGCACATCGGAGTTCTCAAATGTCACCAAAGAAATTGAAGATGCTATTTTCAAGGAAAAGAAAGGAGAAGATCGATATGGTCGTGTGAGGGGCTATGGGATTGGTCCTACACCAACACAAGTTTTTGGAATTCAAGCTCAACTAAGGAATATAGAGAATGAAAGGCATGATCCAATGAAAGAGGAAGTTCAAAAATTGCAAGCTCAAATGCAAGATATGCAAAAGAAACACGAATCGAAAATGAATGAAATAAAATCTTTATTGCATCGGCTTGTCGGCCAATCCGGAAACTTAGGCATTGAGACAAGAGAATCACCATCACTATAGATGATTTAGATGACTTTGACTTTTTGTTAGTTTTAATTTTGAAAAACTTAGAATATCATACTTTTGGAACTAACTTTATATGCAAATAGATTGTTACTGTTTTGACTTAGTAACAAAATAGATTTGGAATGAAGTTTATATTTTGACTATTTATTTATGTTGTTGTCATTGTGATTAGTTCTTTGATTATAAATGTGTATGAGAAATAAATTTAAGTTCTTATTTGAATTTTTGTTTACATTGCAAATTATATATATATATATATATATATATATATATATATATATATATATACATTTGTCGATGATTTAATGCGTCGATAATACATTTCTATTACCGACCAAAATGACGACGCTTTCATGTGTCGGGGAAAAGGAAAATAGTCGACGCATTAAAGCGTCGTTATATGACTTTTTTTGATGATCATTTGCCGACGCTTTAATGCGTCGACAATAATTTCTATTACCAACCAAACTAACGACGCTTTCATGCGTCGGGAAAAAGAAAAATAGGCGACGCTTTATAGCGTCGTAAATCGACGATCATTTGCCGACGCCTTAATGCGTCGACAATAATTTCTATTACCAACCAAAGTAGCGACGCTTTCGTGCGTCGGGAAAAAGAAAACTAGACGACGCTTTATAGCGTCGTAAATTGACGATCATTTGCCGACGCTTTAATGCGTCGACAATAGATTGCTATTACCGACGAACATAACGACGCTTTCGTGCGTCGGGAATTACGTGACGGTATATTTACCGACGCTTTTGTAAGCGTCGCCATATTTCTCTCGTCAGTCGCCATATTTCTCTCGTCACTGCACTTACCGACCCACTTCCCGACGCTTTCTAAAGCGTCGGCGGCCACATTAACGACGCTTTTAAGCGTCGTTATGTGGCTCAAAAAGCGTCGCCAAAGGCCGCTTTTCTATATATAGAAATTAGAATTGATTTTTTTTTGGGTAACATTGTGCATAATTGAGATGGAAAAATAAAAAAACCAAATTATTAGTAGAAGATATAATACTATAATATTTAAATAAATTATGCTATCTAAATATATATTACACAACATATTTATACAACGAAAAAATATCAAACTTAATTTTTTTATTTGTGAGACACCACTTATTCTGTTTCTTTTCTATCTTCTCTAAACTACACTTTCAAAAATAAAAAATATCCAAAAAACCCTCATTTTTCTTTTTTCTTTTTTTTTCTATAATTCAATAAATTTTGTTTTTTTTTTTAAATAATATATTAAAAATAATTTTTAAGCCTTGAGGTAAAGAGAGAAGAGGAAGAGGATGAAAGAGTGGGAGTGACGGTGATGTCGCCTCCAGATGGAAGCTCACCATCCCATAAAGAATACTGATAGAAGAAAGAATACTGATAGAAGAGAAAAGGTTGTTTCATTAATTTTTTTAAATTTTTGAAAATAAATGCGCATAATAAAAAAATTTATTTAAAATAAAAAAGAAAGGTTCATGCTTTCCGAATTTTCGCAGGTATCCAGTTAATTACATCGTCCTTGTTACATTCCGGCCACCTCCGATTAAGCTGATTGTGATCAAAATATCATACTCCAAGTATATATATATATTTATATGGAAAAGTCTATTGGTACACCCCTTAAAGGGGTCTATTGGTACACCCTGTAAAAGGACGGCTTGGATTAAAATATCATACCCCTTAAAATATCATACTCCGATTAAGCTGATTGTGATCAAAATATCATACTCCAAGTATATATATATATTTATATGGAAAAGTCTATTGGTACACCCCTTAAAGGGGTGTAGATCGTACACCCTGTAAAAGGACGGCTTGGATTAAAATGCAATTTAAGGAGGTGATATTTTCACTCCAATTTTACAGATCATACTCTTTCATTACTTTCCCATTGTACAGTACCGGTACACAATGTACCGGTACCGGTACATAATGTAATGTACCGGTACATAATGTAATGTACCGGTACCGATACATTATGTACCGGTACATTACATTATGTACCGGTACATAATGTATCGGTACCGGTACATAATGTAATGTACCGGTACCGATACATTATGTACCGGTACATTACATTATGTACCGGTACATAATGTATCGGTACCGGTACATTACATTATGTACCGGTACATTACATTATGTATCGGTACCGGTACATTGTGTACCGGTACTGTACAATGGGAAAGTAATGAAAGAGTATAATCTGTAAAATTGGAGTGAAAATATCATCTCCTTAAATTGCATTTTAATCCAAGCCGTCCTTTTACAGGGTGTACGATCTACACCCCTTTAAGGGGTGTACCAATAGCACCACTCTATTTATATATATATATAATATTTACATTTTTTTTTTATAATAATAATGATGACGACAAAAAATAATAATAATAATAATAATGATTTTACTAAGTCATTTTTATATATTTATGTATATATATGAGTCCCCGAAGTCCATAATATCCAGCGCAGTTGTCATATTGTTCATAATATCCAGCGCAATCGTCATATTGTCCCGACGATTAAGCGTCCTCTGTTAAGCGCAATTTTTTTCCATTAAGCTTATGTTCACTTACTTTGAAGGGAATATTATATTTTACCTAACAATAATTTTATCAACTTAATTTTTTTTTAAATAAATAATATGTCCTTAAACTTTATATATATATATATATATATATATATATATATATATATATATATATATATATATATATAAAATTAAATTTTTTTTTATTTAAAATAATATTGATAATAATTCTATTAGTAAATGGATACCATAGGTACATATTAATTTAAGTATGATTCCATTCTTTTTTTTTTTCTTTTTTTTCTTTTTTGTGTCTTGATTACTTGCTCACGAAGCAGGGAAGGAGGCAATCCGCTTCGGGCGATGGCTATGGCTTTGGCGGCTTGGGAGACGAAGGAAGCGAACAACGACGGAGATGACGGCGATGCGAGTGGTGGACAGGGCAGCTTCGGCGGCAACGCGAGGGGCAGTTTCGGCGGCGAGGCGGCGCGGCACAATTCTATGACGGCAACTGGGCGACGGGGCAGAGCGACGCGACGGCGATGGCGACGGGGAGGCGCGGCGACGGCTTGTGGCTACTTCTCCTACTCTTCTACTTATGCTAAGAGTGAATGGAGCTTTTTTTTTTTTTTTTTTTTTTTGTTTGTCTTCACAGAGCTAAGAGTGAAGAGTAAAATTAATAATAATATATATTATAGGCTACATCACATAAACATAATAAAGTGAGACTTTACTTTTTTTTTATTTTTTTCTTTGGTTTCTGCTCACGAAGCAAAGGAAGGAGGCGATCGGCTTCGGCTGCGATGCGAGCGGCGGGGAAGCGGAGAACGACGGGGATGGTGATGGCTTCGGCGGCCTTGGCTACGATGCTAGTGATGGCCAAGGCGGCTTCATCGATGGTGGGGGGGGGGGGGGGGGGGGGGGTGCGGCGATGGCGACGGGGCGGCGCGGCGCTCTGATGGCCACTGGGCGACACAATGACGTGGGGCGCGGCGCGGTGACGGCTTGTGGCGTGCGGCTTGCGAGGCGAAGGCGGCGACGCGAGCGGCGGGGATAGCAGCTTGTTGCTTGCCGATCCAACTCCCCCAAGTCCCCTTCTTTTTCCTATGCAAATAGTGAATGGAGTTTTTTTTTTTTTTTTTTTTCGTCTGCACAGAGCTCCCTCTCCCCCTCTCTTGTGTGAGTGCCATTTTATATGCTCCAATAGCCAAATCACTTGAGATGATTACAAATCGAATAAAATATTTTGTAAAATCTGTAAACAATGATGCTAAAGATACGAATCTTCACGAATCTATCGGAATGATTTAGAAAGAGAGAAAGAGGGGCCGGTTCGGCAAGGAAGGCGCCGGGAGAAAAGAGCTGTGGGGTAGGCTTGGAAAGAGAGAGAAAGAGGAAGGCGGTTTGGCGCTAGGCTCGGAGGAAACGAACCGCGAGAGAATACCACATCAACGAAATGCGTGAGAGAACGCCACATATGCACGGAGAAACCGGCAAATAGAATTTGTATAGATTACTTTTCTTTCCACCAATCAAATCTCAAAAAATTACTTTAAATAAAAAATTTTCATTCCCGACATGAATCTTCTTCTCTTTCTTAAATATTTAAAAATTATGTGCTTTGTCTTCTCCTCTTCTCTTTTCGTACATCAAATTTATAAAAATTACTTAAACATCAAATTTTGAAAAATTTCTTCAAATATAAATTTTCTATTCCCACTTTGCCTCGTCCTCTTTTCCATCCAATTTTAAAAATTACTTCAAATACGATAAATAATTTACCGTATTTAAACAAATAAATACAAAAAAAAAATTATTGCATTCAACTTAAACACGCAACACTTACGTGGCGCTTGCATTGTGCTCATGTGACAAAAATAGAATCAATGTTGTAAATATAAATTTTAAAATTTAAAAGACTATTTATAAAAAAAGAATTTGTTGAGGGGCTAATTAAACAAAAAAACCCGTTGTAGCATGTTCCTGGACAAAAATCTGTTCCTTAAAATTGAAACAAAAACTGCATGGCAAATCAATCGATCATTTTCAGAAAGTACAGAGCACAGTCACCAGTGTAAAGCTAAAAAAGTGCAGTTCATGTGTTTTTTATAAAAGTAGCAGGTGCTTCATAAGCGCGCTTTACATCCACTGGATAAGCAGAGAAAGTTAGATTAAAAAAAACGTTGGTCGAAAAAGTTGCGACGACGATAATGTCGAGCCCTCAAGCTGCTGGAGCTTCGGCCATTTCCTGCTCAACAGGGGTAGTTTGAACAGGGTAATACTTGTAGTGCAGCTCACCGACATCGTCTCCCGACATCTTCTTCCACCCATCAGGTCCAACATGATAAACTACAGAAAGGAAAGAAGGATTAGAGCAATCAAAGATGGGGCCAGAAATTTAGTCGCAAAATTTGACCCGAATTCATATTTCATCCTCATAGTTTAAGTTGTAATCAGTCGTCAGTCCCGAAATCTGTTCTGCGCAACATCGAAATCCTTCCTTCAATCTACAGTCTGAAAGAGTGCCCCCCTCCTTAGCACAACAATTAGGTTTTCTTTGTAAAAATTCAAACTCCCAGAACGAAATTGAAATCAAGGTCAAACTTTGGATTGGAACTTCGAGGATGAAATTTCAAACTGAGGCTACTGTTGGCTATTTATCTATGGATTAAAATATGTATAGGTCCAGAAAACTAACAAGTTGAATTAGGTGAGCCCAATAAGTTGAGCGGGGCTGCGGTCCACAATCGACCTAACGACAAAAGACCCAATAATAGACCTAACGTTCAGATGGATCGAGTCCAGTCGAAACCCGTGGGCGCTGTCTCTGTACGTTTTAAGTAAATTGGTTGCGTATTTCTACCGGCTCGAGCTTTCGGAATTAATGGTTAGTGCCAACGATCCGACAGCTACAACTCCAAAATCTTAGTAGAAAATTGAAGAGTGGTCAAACTTGAGGATGGTTATTTTTTCATCAAGTTATTTGTAAGTAGCCCTAAACCTAAAAACCCAAGACAGATGTTCTAGAAGTGATTATAGTGAGTAGAAAGGTATCCGAGTGCAAATGCCTTCGAAGTTATTCTAGATCAACAATATATAGAGATACGATGGATGAGCGATAGAAAAGCACGTACCGCTAACAACACCACCACTCGCTCCGTCACGGAATGTGGCGTGATAAATAGCCCTACGTGCCAGCTCAGCAGCTTCCTCGACTGACATGTCAAAGTGGTATCTGACGAAGTAACAAAGCGTAGATAAGTCGATCGTGTACAGAACGACGGGGTGAAAATGTCAGTAGTAAAAAAGTCAACCGCCTACCCACTATCCAGGACACCGTAAGCATATGGGGATCCGGAGCCTACGGAAAACCTGTTCCCCTTGAGCCTTCCTCCTTCGCTGTCCACGTAATATAAACCAGGTCCCTGGGAAAGTAAGAAAAAAGAAAGCGCTTTTATTAGCCACACAACTTTAGAGAGAAACCAAAAAAATTGGGTTGATTACAAATTTGGCCCTGAAAGTTTGGTCATCTTTTCGATCATACATTTGAGTTCTATCTTTTCAGTCTCTGAAATTTGTTCTATGTCGAAACTAATTCTTCCGCTAGTCTCTGCCTTCGAGAAAAGCACCGTCTTTGCCTTCTACTTTCCTGAGGTGGACAAATGTTGCAAAGGACAGACCTAATTCTTATGCAAAGGTGTAACTTTGAGGACATAATTGAAGCTTGGGTCAAACTTCAAGGACTAAATTTCTAAGTAAATCAAAAGGCTTCGTAGAAATCTAAGACTTTACCTGAACGATAGCACCTTTTGATATTTGCTCCATAGACGTTAAAAAGTTTGATTTTACTATCAAACATTACGCTCCTTTTGATTTTTGAAAATTTCTTAGAAGGAAAAATTGTCAAACTCCAACAGAATTTAAGGGTTTTCAGTAAAAAATTTAATGGAATATTTTATCAAATAGCAGAATATTGATTTAGATTACAAAATATCCAGTTAAGAAAGTCAAAAATACCGTTAAATTCTGATTCGACACGCTAAACAAATCATAAGATATAGTAAAATATAAAAATTTTAAAGTTCATGTGCCAGTTTCGAAATGCAGCATAGTTCAGATAAAAGATTCATATATTTGTATATAACTTTTCTATTCAAATCAACGAGTACCTTTTCATCCCATCCAGCAATCATGGTACCAATTGAGAGACCCATCCCTCGGTATGAAAAGAGAATATTTGCCAACAGCTTTGAAGCGCCTGTAACTGAGATCCTTCGCTTGTTCGCCAGTTCATGTAGACGGCACTATGAAAGAGGGAAAAGTCATACAAGATCACGAAAAATGACGCACAAGTTCACAAAAGTATGCAGAAATAATAATAGCACACCGACATAAAGTATCCTATTTTATAAGCAAATTTAACCTTGATTCCCAAGTTCCGATGCCAAAATTGGCAATCAGCAGCTCCTCCAGCCATCGTTCCAAGCATGTAAGGATTGATCTCGATGATTTTCTTGACGCTTTGAGAGGCTGGGTTAAAAGAGAAGAGAGAGTGAGAAATAAATGAAAGCACGAACTGCCAGTGCATCAAGTTAAAATACTCTGTCCAGAATGCAAATCACCTTTTCTCTTGAGAAAGTTCACAATATACTACTCTAAAGTGTTCTTATTGTGCCGTGAATAACAAATGTTACAGTGACTCAGAAAAATTAGAAGGAAAGAATGGCAAACCTTACGATGATTGGCATTAAAGAACATTCAGCAGACACACCGTTTATTTGACATTTCATAAGGAATAATTAAGCTAGGGATTCAACTGGACAACTAGGATGGAAAAAGAACAGAGGGGGCTATACTCAGTCATTTCATCTCCCTCATTTGACAACGAATAGATCAAAAAGCCGGGGCCTGGGATTTGGCTTTATAAACGTTACTACATCCATGACATTTTTACTACATTCATGAATTTTCATACTTGAGATCTTCCAATATTTGATCTTCTTCTTCTCATCTTCATCCATGCTTTCCTTTACTGAATCAAATCTTGCAATTGTTATCGGCAAGAGGTATCCTCTTTCTAATAGAACGATTAAGACACGACCTGATCTAGTACATCTTCATACCCAATTACCCACTCTATTCTCTGCTCAATATATTGCATTTAAGAGGTCAAAGTCCAATAGAAGTAGCTTTAAGAATAGATGCAGAGGACAAGACATCGCAACCACTGACCCAGCATTACAACTAACAAGTTTCCAGTGTTTCGGTTTAAACAGCTGTGTTGCACCCAGCATAGGGAATATATCGCATGCCCCCAATGATTGGTTCTCACCACGATAACAAAACAACACAGAACAAAATAAAGAGTAAACAAAAAACCAGTATGAAAAACTGGGTAACTTGTCTATGCATCTTGTATCAACATAAGGTACAAAGCAAAAGAAGTGCAGATGATAAGCATCAGAAGGTTGGAAAGGAGAGGAAACAAAAATAAGGGAACTCCAAACATCAGATTCTTCAGTGAAGAATGTAGAGACATAGTAAGGTGAAGAGTGTCTCCCATAACATCTAATTTGAAGCAAGAACAGATTAGAAATTTATTAGAGTCCAAGCCTTCTTCCAAGGATACAGATCTGACCATACAACCCAAGGAACTTCAGTGATTAACAAAGAATGGGGAAAAGAGAGACCAAGTAACACCCATGGTTCCTAAATAGGACTAACAAATCATACAACAATTAGGCCTATACAGATGCCAGAACAAGTTATCGCCATATAATAACTTGCGCAATTGAGGGATTTTCTTATATGATTAACAAGGTAGAAGCTATTTAGTCCATTACAATGTCCTCACAATCATTATTTTTTAAGATAGCGCATTCCACCTACCAGGTGGTTTATGAACCTTGATAAACACAAAAGAGATATATTGAACAAGACGTTCATGCATCCAAACATACCAATATCCAAACAAGTTATTCGTGACAAGTTGTGTGGAATGAGGATTTTCTTCCATGATTACAAACCAGAAGCTTAGTTTTTAGGTGCCTTGTCAAATTTGTCTAACATAACATAATCATTTCATTCGCTTCTCATCCTTTTTTCTCTGAGAAGGAAAAAGAACAATTACCCAACTATGCCTTAATCTCAAGATAGGTAATGTTATGATCTAAGCGTTATAGATGCTGACACGGGACACGAGACACGACTCGGGCACGGTGACTTTTAAAAAATTAAGGCACGGACACGACATAAACACAGATAATAAAATATAATATTATTAATATAATAATATATATTTATTATACATAAAATATAAATTTTGGTACAATATTATTATATTTCTCATACGATTGAAAGTTAATAAAATTTTTCAGTGATTGTTCATATATTTTAAGAAAAAAAATTTGTATATACTTATCAAAAAGTTAAAATATTTAATATATATATATATATATATATATATATATATATATATATATATATATATATATAAAATTGTATGCACTATGGATCGATATTAAACGCGTGTCCAAAAAGTGTCCACATCCGACACAGACATACAAGTGTCCGTCACGGACACGCGAGGCTTATAGAAGTGTCTGTGATACATAGGTTATGATCAAACGAAACAACATGGGATTTCTTGTATGAATTCTCTTCCCTTCCATAAATAAAATTGCAAGTCTTTCCAAATCGCCTCTAACTACTTGACCGTGGAGCATCTACTTGATGACTATGGTCTAATGGCCATACATTCCCAGATGATTCAATCCCCTTTTACCCAAAACTAATTCCAGAACCTAACAAGAACATATGCAATATGTAGAATCATTACGAATACCATCCTTGTGCAACCCACTCCTCCAACTTAATGTTCTCATCTTTGCTATGCCCAATTCTATAACCATCTTAGTTCTTAATGACCGAACCATGCCAGCTATGGGCAGATTGAAATACGCTCCTCAATTTCTACATTTTAATTGACGACCCCTCACCTTTCGATTGTTCCGATTTTAGTAATTTCAATGATGGAAATGGATATTTTGTTCAGATTATCAACTATGCTAACTATCAACTGCTAATCCGCAAATTTCGTCAGTCGACGAGCCTGAAAATTCATTAAAATTACTGGAATTGTCACTAAACGTAAACAAAATGTCATTTGATCAGCGAAGAGAACTCAGATCAATCTACCAAAACCCTAATAAGAACAATCACATGACAGGGTAGCAAAGAGAAACAACAAAGTTGAGGTTGATCTGTTACAGGATGCAACTTTAAAACCCTAATAAGAGAGGGGGGAGAGCTCACAGATGTATCCTCCCATGCTAGCCCTAGAATCCGCCGCGACGATGACCCCCGCCTTGAAGATGAAGGCGAGCGTCGTCGTCCCCTTCGCGTGCTTCAGCGTCTCCTTCGCGTTCTTCTGAAACCCATCGAACTACTCCCAAGCAAACCCCCACCCAAAATTGACAAGAAAACGAATTAGGGCAAAGATCGAGAGGAGGAGGAGAAGAGGACAGCAGGATCGGATTCAACTCACGTCGTCGCAGGAGGGGAGATCGAAGGAGGGGGCGGCGAACACGCCGTCGCCGCCGAGGTCATCGTCGTCGCCGACGGCGGCGGCGGTGGCGGCGGCGGAGGAGGAGTAGAGCGCGGTGGTGTCGAGCTTCATCTTTGTTGTGAGCAGCGCGTTAATGGCGATAGAGAGAGAGAGAGAGAGAGAGAGAGAGGGGTCTAGTACACGAGGACGCTACAAATAGGAAGAGGAAGAGAAAGAGGAAGAGAGGGCGTAGGCTTGGAAGAAAAGAAAGTAGAATTGGTAATTTTGCATAGAACACCCTGGAACTTTTGATTTTTGCGAATCAGGACTTGGCCTTTGAGAACTAGGCTCCCGCGCCAATTCGCCGGATAGTAAATGAGGAGAAATAAATGGATTCGGAGCGGAAAACGGATCCGTATCCGCCCCAAAAATCGTGTATATTTTAAAAAAATATCTCTAAAAAATAATATATTCAGAAAAAAAAATTAACCATAAATAAATGGATGTTGTAATTCTAGTAGATTTTTTTTTTTTTTTTTTTTTTTTTTTTTTTTTTTGTTTAATATGCATGTGTTTGAAATTTTTAAAATTTATTATTGATATTTTAAAATTTTTTTAGTTGATATTATTAATTATATATAACTTAATAATATTATTCAATACTATTAAAAAAATTGTTAATTTATATTTAAAAAATGGATTCAGGGTGCCAGCGGGAGGCGGATTTTGAGACGGTGCGAATTATGCGTTAATTTTTTTTTTTTTAGCAGGAATCCCTGTTGAGAACATATAAAAAATATGGGCGAATTATGAGATAAATTTTTTGATCCGTCACGAATTCGGAGCAGGCATCCCTATTGAGAACATATAAAAATATGAAAAAAAAAATTATACAACTATGGAGATTTATTTTTGATATCATATAATGTTATAAATAAAATAGTTTTATTTTATTAGATAGATGAGATATATAATATTATAATTAAATTTTACACTGGCTCACTAATAATAATAACTCGTTGAATAAAACTACAGTACATAATTATTATTACTAATGTTTATATTTCTTATAAATTTCATTCACATTAGATGTGAAACTATTAGGCGCGTCACCTAAATACTTTTTGTTTATTTTTATTTTTAAAAATAAACTCAGAAATGTGATACAACTAAGGTCGAACTCAAAATCTCCGCTATAACGTTCTAAGTTTAGAAACAAAATTTAAATTTTAGAATTTATGTGCGAAATTTAGAAATTTAGAGTTTACCAGTAGGAAAATACTATCAGTGTATACATTCTAAAGTTTACAATATTATTTTTTTTTGATTTTTAGTAAAACAAAAATATACGCCAAATTTAGAGTGTACATGTTGCATTACGTTTTTTTTTTTTTTTTTTTTTTTTTTTTTTTTTTTTTTGTTTTTAAAAAAATCTCTAAGTTGGGAGGGTTAACTGGGAATTTAGTTTTCTTCTTATGCCAGAGTAGTTGATTTTAACAAATATCTAACACAATTAGCAAAATAACCCAAATCAAAAGAGTTAAAAAGGATATGAATTAAAAACATAAAGTTGGAAACCAATTTCCAAATAGTCTATAGTTGAGGGGTCTATTTTACATTTTTCACATATTTACATACATTTTCAGCATTGGGATTTACAAAATGAATAAAATTCTCTTAATTGAGAGGAATTATAAGATGCAGGGATTTATGATTGAATCATAGGTTCAGTGCTTGCATCAGATGTTTGAACACTTTCCCTGGCCTTTCTCACCTAAAAAAGAAAAGAAACAAAATCAGAAATAAATCATTTTTTGAATTCAAATAAGCAATGCATTAGAACAACTGAATTAAACAAAAACAGATTTTGCAGTACAATAATTCATAATTTAGAGTCTCAACTGATACTGCTAATGTAAGTTTTTCCCGTTTTGCATGAGAAAGTGCGAGTTTTTGTCGGATTGTTGGCGCTAACCATTAATCCCAAAAGCCCGAGCTGTTAGAAATACGCAACTAATTCACCGAAAGTATACAGACACAACGCCCACGGGTCTCGACCGGACTCAATTAGGGATGTTAACGGGTCGGATTCGGGGCGAATTTTTAAAAATCCGAACCCGAATCCGACTATCAAACCCGAACCGGAACCCGAATCCGACGGATTTTAAAAATCCATATTCAAATCCGAACCCGACCAAAAATCCAAAACCCGAACCCGAACCGGAACCCAAAAATCCAAACCCAAAATAATTATTTTTCTTTTTTTCTTTACAATATTTCAAAATATATTATATTAAATTTAAAATTTTAAAATATAAATTTAAATATAATATTAAATATTTATATACACATATATTATATAACGTAAAATTAATTCGGATTCGGGTCGGGTTCGAGTTCGGGTCGTGTACAATCAAAATCCATATCCAAATCCAAATCCGTCGGGTTTTCATTTTTTATATCCATATCCGAATCCATATCCGTTTAATATCGGATAAATCCATTCCATTCGGATTCAGGTTCGGATAAAATTTCGGATATCCGTATACATTGACATCCCTAGACTCAACCCATCTGGACGTTAGCTCTATTGTTGGACCTCTTGCTGGTAGGTCTATTATGAACTGCAGCCTCACTCAACTTATTGGACTCATCCAACTCAACTTATTAATCTCCTGAGCTCCTCTTCCCAACACCTGCACAGTGTGGGAATCGAACTCGTGCCACTGTCTCTGATACCACTTGTCGGATCGTTGGCGCTAACCATTAATCCAAAAAGCTCGAGCTATTAAAAATACACAACCAATTCACTTAAAGCGAACAGACACAATGCCCACGGGTCTCGACCGGACTCAACCCACCTGAATGTTAGGTCTATTGTTGGGTCTCTTGCTGTTAGGTTTATTGTGGACGCAGCCCCACTCAACTTATTGAGCTCACCCATCTCAACTTATTAGTCTCCCGGGTTTATTGTCACGGAGCAAAAAATTGGACCTATTTTTAACCCATAAATAAATAGCCAACATGTTCGAATATTTTACAGTAAATCATGTTTATCATAAGCGAGCTCCGAAGCAGTGGTGGGTACATGTTGGTTCGGCTGGATCAAAACATGTCGTAAAATTTTATAAGAAAGTTCCAAACTGATTTTTAGTAGGAAAACTAAACGAAATTGACTAGGATTTCCACTATTCTAATTTAGAATCAAACCGCTTTCATGTAAAACAAACCAAATTGAACCGAAATCGTTGTTTCAGTTCGGTTTCTTAGTTTGTTGATTTTTTTCCGAATTATACCCTTCCAAGAAGAATCTATTAGACATCTGCGGCTGAAGGAAACTAAAATGATCTTTCTGGAAGCTCCAATTTGGAGCTTCTACTTCGAGATGATACAAAAGTCATTAGGGGGATTCTAATGAAACAGTTATTAATGTCCTCTTCAAATGTGCTCAACTCAAACAGCACTTCAGCTCTAGCCCGATCTAACATGCCCTAAAGATAGGCTGAGATAATTGGGGGAACTCTCAGTTCCTCGGACATTTAACAAAAAGCTCAAAAAAAGAAGATCGAAAAACATTCAAAAGGTAGAATTCTAACTCAAATGTTGCAGAAGTTAGTTTATGATTCATCTACAGCATTGCCTGTAAATATACAGTTATAATTGAAATGACTTACTTCTTGTTCCCAATTGGTGGAGAGCATCATTGCGATGAGAACCAAAATTTGTACGACCATCGCACATATAATTCCCATCCATAGGCCCTGGAGAAACAATTATTTAGTTGTAGTAAGAAATGATATACAGCAAGAAAGAGCAAAGTTTTAGCTCACCTTCCCACCGGCATGCAAGAAAAAAGCAAAGAGAACAGCAGAGGGAATGCCGACAGCATAATAGGCTCCGAGGTTGATTACTGAACATATCTTCTGCCAACCACATCCTCTAGCAGCACCTGTAAGTTTTGAGGTTTGATATTGAAAGGCGAATAATGCAAATTATACTTCATAAACAACTTTGATAGACCAATTAACCGAAAATAAATGATGGGTGAATGCAGAGTACTAGCGGGGAAATATAAAAAAAAGTTGCAGAACGAAGTAGTATTGGGCATATATTTTTATAGACAAGAAAAGTGACTATGCAGAGGGATTTTTACATGATGACTGTGATAAGCAAACTAAATTGAGAATTACAAAACTCTGAAGTCTGATGTCTTGTAGCGGAGAGCCAAGCTACTGACGTATAAAGATTCTATGAGCAGACTCACGGAGGCTGGGTTTGTTTTGGGGCAAGTACGGGAATATGACCTGTCCGGCACACGAATTTTACTTTGTACTCGGTTATCCCTATCACGGTTTCAAGTGCCGCCGGTGCCGCTGCGGCACGGGCGGCACGTACCGTGCCCCCAATATAGGGGCATGGTACGGGGGGGTGCCACAGCACCTCCCCGTGCCGCGATACCCGCGAGGGTATCGCGCGGCACTGGCGGCACGTTCCGCCCGTGCCGTTTTTTTTTTTTTTTTTGCCGCCCCCTCCTTCCTCTCTCTCTCTCTCTCTCTCTCTCTCTCAAAGTAGTTTTGATTGTTTTTTTTTTTGAGTTTTTTTTTTTTTTGAAGATTTATTTATTTATTTATTTGGTGGGTTTTGTATCTCTCATCTTTTTCTTTTTTTTTTTTTTGATAGATTTTTTTTTTTGATAGACCCTTATGTTCTTCATTCGATTTTTTTTTTTTTGTGATTTTTTTTAGGGGATTGGCCATTGTATCCCCACGTAGTTTTTTTTTTTTATTTGAATATTTTTAATTTGTAAAGTTTTTTTTAAAAAAATATATAAAATTAGATAATTTTTTATCTGTTGTTTATAAAAAGTTGAAATATATATACTTGATTTAATTATTATATAGTTAAATTTTTAATTATTTTGGATAGATCTAGTATTTTATATAAGATTTGCAATAAAAATAATTTTTACTTTAAAGATTTTATTTTTTAATTTAAAAACTTAAAAATACTAATAAAATTAAAAGTTAAATTAAATCAATTGATACTTAAATTTGTTTAATTTATTTGTCTTATAATTTATTGCTCATGTTGTTTTTTTTCGGTATGTTGTTTTTTTTCTAACTTTCTTAAATAAATTTTACTAGTAAGTTTTATTATTATATTTTAATTTCTATTCTCTATGAGGTATAATTTTTTTTTACATTTAAAAAAACTTACCACTATATTAATTGATTAGTATAGTAAGCTATATATAGTCAATATTCATAATTATTTGGCTAAATCTTTCAAAATAACATTATAAAATTTTATTAGGAACAAAAAAGCTATAAAAAAAACGTGCCCGTATCCATCGGCACGCAAGCGTGCCACGTGTCGGCACGGAAGTGTGCCGGTATCGTACCGTGCCAGGTGGACAACGGCACGCCCCCGTGCCACGACACTTTATTCCTTGATCCCTATGATGCAAACATAAAATTTAACTTTGTACTTGGATATTCCAATTTTGTGGAATAACCCAAACTGAAAAAAAGTTGAAACTCACCTACATTTGTCACCGAACAAATGGCCGAAAATGTACTACGGGATGCATGTGTGTGTATGTGAGAAGGCGTAGATTTGAATTTTCAACTTTGTTTGGTTGATAGATATTTCTTGAAAAAAAAAATAGGTTCAATTTATCGATTCCGGCAAATTTCACTAAAATTAAAGCAAGGAAGCAAGAATTTTTTTTTTTTTTCAGCAGGACGAAAAATTGAAATCGAATTGAAGCAATGCTAAGACGGTGATAAATCTTCAATATATGAGATAATAACAACCAACTGAAAATACATATAATAGTTCCAAAAAAGTAAATTTGATTTTTTCGGACTAAAAATTTTTAGATTTGGTTGTTTTGGCAAAAAGATGGCTGGTAATGGTGGAAGGCTAGATTAAAAGAGATAATGAGATATCAGGAGATGAGAGAGAAGATAAGATACAAGAAATGTATCGATCACACAATTGCAAGAGATCCACGATCGACGAGGATGGCGGTACACCACGAGTAGAACTTTGATAACTAGTAAGAAGAAAAGAAGGCACAGACTCAGAATAAGAGAAGGGGTAGGATCAGAAGTCGATCTTGCCACGAGGAAGAAGCAACAATGATCAAGTTGAGGAAGAAGGCGATCTCGGCTCAAGGAAGAAGCATCGATGATCACACAGAAAAGAAGAACACCACGACAAAGATAAAGAACAATAATAGAAATTTCTATTCATCAAATTTGTTTCTCAAAACATCAAGAGCCAAGTATTTATAGTGTTAAGAGCCTATCTTGTAATAAATTCTTGTCCTTTTATCTTCAACACAATATGGTCACCTAAGGGTCATGCATAGAAGACGAGGAGATTTTAAGTGTCGTGGCACGGAATCGTGCTGAAAATTTGCCGACATGGTGCGCGCCGAGCGGTACCGGTCTCAAAAAATACATATGTGCCGACACATAATGGCATGAAATATTTATTTTCTTTAGCAATAATTTTTTTTAATTACTCATTATGTATCTTTATCAATTCTTTTGAACTTAATTGAGAAAATTACTTAATAATTTAAAGAAAATGGGGTTTCAGTTGTGTCATCGGCACGGGGATGCCGGTATCTTGTTGGCATGATAGGGCACGGTGGATACGGACCGTGTCGATGAAGACTTAAATCCTTGGTTTCTATGTTTATTAGAGAAAAGGGATTTTGGATTAGCCGAATCAACTAAAACGAAACGATTTAAGCCCGAATCAAACATGGACTTACAAAATAAAAGAAAACCGCATTCAAAAATAAAAAAGTTTTATTTGTTGCATTAGCAGGGAATTATAACAAAATGCAGCATAGAGAACCTGGAAATTTGGACTTAACCAACCTGAAAGAGTGCATTGAATCCCATCCATAAAATCAGAAGCAGCAAGAAACGGCATCATAGCTGATACATATTTCACGACTTCTTCTTCATTGCTATATAAGTAGCCCCAAATATCGCGTACCACGATGGTAGCTAAGGCAAAAATTAGGCCCTCAGTTATGGCTATGGCTACCGCAACATATACCGCTAAGCGTGCAGCTTGCGGACGCCCAGCTCCTAGTTCATTTGAAACTCTAATACTGTAAAAGGAAAAAAAGAAAAATAAGATGAAAGCAGTCTTGATTAACAAAATTACAATAATTGCAAAAAATTGTTCAACTCCTCTTGCCTTGCAGCATTGCTGAGACCAGTTGGGATCGTATAAACCACCCACATTGTGTTGAGGCTGGCAAAATAAGTTACGGTTAGCAGACAATAGATTATAGACTGTAAAATTAGTTAAACTTCAAATTGCATTGGTCCTTAGACAAAAGAGAAGAATTTAATGCTAAGGAAAGTGTTCCGTAGAACAGAATAAGTAAATTGGAATCAATTAGCAGAATAACAATGCCAAACTAACCATCATTTGAGGCATTAATATTTAGAGCCAGAACTTGAATTAGATTGAAAGAGTAAACAACTAAAAACTGTGAACTCCGGAAACCATCAGGGATGGAGTCTCATAAGGGAACACTCTTCAATTGTAAAGGAAAGATCAGCCAATGCCTCCATGAAAGGATAGATAATTTCATGAAGTAACGCCAGGATACAATAGTTACACAAAGCAGAGAAAAATTATTCAACAGTTAGAGAGACTTTGCAAAGTTCTGGCACTTAAAGAATTGAAGGCAGAAAAGATCAAAAGCACATAGTCGAGATGGTTTACTAAATATCCTAGGGTTTTCTTCAATTTTGACAAAATCACAGAAAACCATGTAATAATTTGGACGATTCACATATCTATTTCTGTTCAGAAGAAACAGAAAATGACTCGACTATAAAATTTTCTATAATCATGTTTTTGTAAATCCATCTTCAATCATATGCTGAAGTTGTAACTAGTGCTTTATAGCAGAGGACAGAAAACATCTTCTCTATGTTACACTTGCCTAATATTTCCTTTTGCACATTCTTCAGAAATGAAACCAAGCAACCATTTCATGCAGGCAGTTGGACTACTTTCAAGGACATAAAAAGAGAAGGCATCAACAGTTCTTTTGAGCAAATGTGACAATTTATTCTAAAACTATAACTGATTAGAAGAAGTTCAGAGTTCATTTGCTGACCTGATCGATAAAACTGAAGTCTCTAGTTTTGGATTGGGAAGAAAACCAGATAGAAGAACCACCATTTCAAACGCCCAATATTCTAAGCTGCATCAATTTGTGTCTATAAACCATCATTAGTTAGTGCATAATTTGGGACAGAAAAGTAGATTTTAGACTAAACAGAAAACATCGATCATAGCTAGTTAAATCATGTAATATATGAAGTTCTCACAAAATACGCATAAGAAACAATTACTTCCACAAGATACTATTCATAGCATCCAGTACGAGAGAGAGAGAGAGTGTGTATACTATTTCCACAACATGAAATATCATGCCACCATGCATGAGAGACTTGGCTATCCTATTATGAAAACTAGTTTATATGTGAAGTGGAAAAGTAGCCAACCCTATTAGTATTTAGTTTATCAAATTGATAAGAAAACGTCTGTGTGATGAAAGTAAGAGAAGGGCCTGACATGTTGAAAAGCATATTACCTGGGTACTTCTCTATAATATATCTATGAATTCTCTAATAACTTAATTTAGCATTCCATACCAAAAAAATATGACGAAAACCATACAAGATCTTGAAAGGAAAATTTTCTCTGGTAGGACTGTGAACGAAAATTACCAAGTCATAAAAGCCGACGGAACGGCAAGTCTCAAAAAGTTAAGTACATCACTTAGTGCCTCTGTTGAAAATCCAGTCCAAGTCCTCCTGCAAGCTCGAGAGAGCTTGATGTATAGTGCCAATAGAAGCGCGTTGATCCAGTAGGATATAGTTGTTGCCAATGCTGCACCTTTGGTTCCAAGGCCAGATTTATACACCAAAATCCAACATAATATAAGATGAAGTAATGCAGTTACCCCAGAACTAATCACCATTGGAAAGATTATATTTTGGGTTTGTAGAAATCTAACTTGGCATTGAAGCAAACCATAGGCAAAGAGGCCAGGGATCAGCCAACGAGCGTATAAACCGGCTTCTTTTGATATTTCGGGATTCTGACCAACAGCCATGAGAATTTGGCTTGTGTTGGCCCAAATAAAAGCTAGTGGAATACTTGCAAGGAGAATAACAAACATAGCCCTCTGCATATTTATACCGAGAATATGGTATTGTTTTGCCCCATAGGCCTGCCCACAAAGTGTGTCGAGTGCAGTTCCCATGCCAAGCTTGTTATGAAAAAGGAAAGGAGATAGATAAATTAATCAAGCCTTACCAGTGAAAATTGTACGTAGTAAAGACTGAACATGAGATATTAGACTGCGAACAAGAGACAGTAAGTAATAACTGACTATTTGTAAAGCATACAGGTGGCATGCATTTTGTTGGGGAACATTACCATATTTGTTTACATGTTTTATCTTCAATATTGGATTAAAAAGAAAACAAAGAGAAAAGGAAAAAAATTGAAATGGTCGACAAAATTCGTTTAATGCATTGCTAGTCTTCTACTAAAGTTAATAAGAGTTTCTGTTTTACTCACAGTACCATGGCCATGTGATGCTGCTACTCAAAATCTAGATCAACATCTCAGCTTGACTTATTGTCCCTCTCTTTTTATGAAGACTCGACTAAGTCTATTAACATGAAACCCTGTAAAAGTGATAGTTTAAAAATATAATTGTTCCCCTCGGTTACGTATTCTATTGGTTTGAGCAGAAATTGCCACATATGCGGCAATCCTCGCCAAGTGGCAATTTCCTTCTGATTTAACGAACTTTTTGACGAAAACATTTGATTGAAACAATAAATAAATATTAGTGACCTATTTGCAAAATAATAATAATAATAATAATAAAAGGTTGGGAATTGAAACAAGAAATAGGGTAAAGGTTGGGAATCAATGTTGTAATTCAAATTGATATAATGAAACTAGCCAAGAAAGCAAGCTTCTTCTCTTGAAAGGAAAATTAAGGCAATCCTCAGATTCTTTATTCATATCCTTATCCACTATTCTAGTTGTAGGTTAAAGACTATTTTTCTCATTTCCAACAGGCAATTTTTTTTTTTTTTTTTTTTTTTTTTTTTTTTTTTTTTTTTTGGAGAACCCCCAATCTTTTATCTGTTTAGGCGGGACCCTTGAACTTTCGATTATTTTGAGTTAACTAATTAACATCAAATTAATTCCAGATTTCATTAAATTCAAATATAATTTTGTTAACTTTAATGGTTTTACCTTTTTTTTAGCTAATAAAAATGTTGTTTCCAACAAAGTCATTAATTTCGTTCAAATTGAAATAACTGAACATTAAGAGGGTACCAATCAAAAAAAAAAAAAATAGTCCAGAGGTCTATTTCACAATGGCCTACAGGTGATGGGGTCTCCTTACACCCTTTTTGGATGTTGGAATAAGATATTCAATATAATCTATCAGAGTTCAGGAGCTTGATTTTGCTCTTTAAAGGCCTTGCCATCCATGATTTAGTAGGATAATATATTCCACCTGGGAGGTGATTTATTTTATTTTGAGTACGCTATTCAATCTAAACATTTTATCACACTACTCATCTACCAAATAATACATGCTTCTCGAGTATAAATCAAAGAGATATCCCGAATAAGATGCTCACACATCCAAACAGGGCCTTTAGGTTTCCAATATATATATCAGCGTTGCAGTAGCAACACATAATTCATCAACCAAGCAAGAAACAAATTGTTGGGAATCTGGTACTCGTCCTGGTACCAGATTTTGTGAATCCACAACCCGCTCCGGTATCGATTGTTGGGATTCCGCAACGAAAACGTCAAATCGAATTTTTACCATAAACCCGTCTTTCCAATAGAAACTAGAACCGACACAACCACAAAAAAAGAGAAAAAATCAAAGCAGAAAATGCAGAGGAAATAAAATTCATTAACCAAGAGAAGAGTTACACCTGACTCCTTTTCTACACAGAGTAGCTTCAACCCGAGCCCTTTTTCTGAATCTCTCTTACCCTTCTCTCGTCTTTTATAAATCCAGAAGAAGACTTCTCTTTGTGTGCACCCGTGCACTAGGTGCATAAAACCATGGCCAACTTTCTCTCAAGCACAGCTCACCTCAACAAGAGTCTCAACCCGCACTCATCTTTTTAGACTTACCTACCTCTAGCATAATGTGCACTATATATATAGAGCCCACAAAACATACCCAAATCTAGTATAATTAGGAATCCTACTCTAATTAATGTTTAGATTTAAATAAATTTATCTCTAATAGATTTAAATATTGATCCTATAACACCCTGGGATTGAGATTCTGATTGGATATATGAGACCATGCACGCTAATAATAATAACTGAGCTTAAGCATTTTGGGCTGTAGTTTGGGCCCAACAAGTTATTATTGCTAGCGGATCGGGTCGTCAGAAATAATATCAAAGTTGAAGTGTATTTGTGATCTGATTTGGACCCTGAAGGTCTGGGGTTTGTAAAACCCCAATAGTTCCACATCGGATGTGATTAAAATTCTGATTGGATATATGAGATCATGCACGCTAATAATAATAACCGGATTTAAGTATTTTGGCCTAACGAGTTATTATTGCTAACGGGTCGGATCGTCACAGATCCTAATGTAATTAAGATTTAATTACAAAAAATCTAACCAAATCCTAATACGAATACATGCAAACACCCTATGAGACAAATCATCAAACACCTTACATGCAATCCACCCTCCCTTTCCTCATCAACTCTAAACCAAATCAGCAAAAGGGGAACCAAATCACGGACGTACCAGGACGCTGAACCCGGAGACGTTGGCGAAGGAGGCGGCGACGGAGGCGCCGGAGAGGGCGAGCACGCCGAGGTGGCCGACGACCATGACGGAGATGACCTGGAGCAGGTACTGAAGGAGGCTCACGGCGATCAATGGCGCCGCGAGCCCTAGCTGCCGAGGGACCTCATCGGCCACGGCGATGGAGATCGGAGGGTTAGGGTTTTCCTCTTCTCCTTCTCCCATTGAAGTGCTACGGAGGGAGACGAGAGTCGAATGTAGAGTGATTTATATAAATATAAATGGAAAAAGGTCAACGTATTAGTCTCGATTTTGAAATGTTTTGTGTGGACCCGGTTCATCCGTACACTCCGTGAACCGCACACCTCATTTATAAATATCCCTTTATCCGCTTCATTTCTTGGCCACTCCACTCTCTCACCCCACTCCCCCCACAACGATGCAGACCCCAATCCAGCCCCATCTCCAAAACCCCCAACCCCATCTCCCCCTCCTCCCCTTCCTCCTCCTCCGCCGCCCCTCCCCGCTCCGGCGTTCCTCCCCGGCACCGCCGCCGCCGCCGTTCTTGAGAGCTCGCTGCTACTGCGGCGTCGGCGTCGGCGGAGGGGGTGGAGTGGAGCCCCAGCAGAGGAAGAAGGCGGCGGCGGCGTACCCGTTTGGCGAGATCGAGCCGCGGTGGCAGAGCTTCTGGGAGGAGCACCGCACGTTCCGGACCCCTGACGAGGTCGACACCTCCAAGCCGAAGTGCTACATCCTCGACATGTTCCCTTACCCCAGGTGAAAGCGCCTAGCCCTAATTGGGGGAGAGAAACCCTTTTGGTTTCTTGTCGTAAGATCTGGTTTTGGGAATTTATGAACTTGTTAAAGTTGAAATTTTAAATTGAAATGAGGGGAACCCATTAGTTAATCTTGTGGGAATATATGAGGAAAGAGCTAGGTTACTTAGATAGAATATTTTGAATGGACATAATTTGTTATCCTAGGTGAACTTCTTGATAGTATGTAACGATCTGACGAGCCACAGCCGATCGGTGAGGCGTCGAGCTGAGATCCGGGCTTGGCGGCGAGGATGAGGATCGATTTCCTGACGATCCGTTGCAGATCTAGGATGAGATCTCTCTGAGATCTGCAATGGAGAGGATGATGGGGTTCAATTTGATCAATTGATCAAATTGATCCTGGATCTGTAGAATATGGATCTGGGATTGAGGGGATTTGAGAGGGAATTGGAGGATTCTAGAGAGAGAAAGAGATAGAGAAAGAGTGGGAGATGCTTTGGAGGGAAAGAATTGAAGTTGCTATTCCATTCATGACCGTTTCTGTTACATGGATGCTTATTTATACTGTCCATACTGAGGACTTACAGCTAATATGTAATAATTGTGAGGGCTTAGGTGTAAAAGTAGTAATAATGGTGAATGGGCCGAGTGGGCCGTTATTCAGTTGTAACTGCTTTAGTGGGCTGGATTCCTCAACTCTACAGTGCTTCCTCTCCTCTCCCTCAAGTGGATCGGTAGCTTCGCTCGGTCGCCCGCCCATGGCTCCTATCGGTCGGATCGGTTGCACCCACTTGGCACCCGCTTCGCTGGAACTCTCCAGACCTCCCCTGGTACTCTGACTTCCAATCCCATCTCACCTACCACCACACTACTCCCCTTCACACCTTCCTCTATGCTTCCACCTCCCAAGGTTAGCCTCCTCTTCTCTTCCCCAGAGCTCCTTCTTCCTCCCTGCTGACCCCCTTACACCTCTCGGCTCGGCTCGTTACATCCCCCTCCCCTTGTGAACATCCTTGTCCCCAAGGATCGAACGAGGGATACTTAGCTTGCATATCTTTATAGTCTTCCCAAGTCGCTCTCCCGGGCCCTAAGTTGCTCCACTCCACCAATATCTGAGTGACGGCTTGATTTCCCCTCTTCAACAACCTTCGGTCTAAGATCCGCTCGGGCTGGGTCAGTATTTGCCCATCTTCATCGATCCGAAGCCCCTCGGCCTGAACCTGCTCCTTCGCCGGAATGCCTTTTTTCAACTGCGAGACATGAAATACGGGATGGACTTCGGCACCTTCCGGCAACCGTAACCGGTAAGCAACGGCCCCAATCTTCTGCAAGATCTCATAAGGACCGAAGTATCGGGAAGCTAACTTGAGATTGCGGCGCACCGATACACTGCTTTGACGGTAAGGTTGGAGCTTAAGATATACCATCTCTCCCACTTGATATTCCTTGTCAACCCTCCTCTTGTCAGCATACTGTTTCATGCGGTTTTGGGCGTCCAACAGCCTTTCTCTTAGTTCCCATAGCATCTTGTCTCTATCCTTCTTCCACTCCTTAACTGGGGTGCTCACCTCAGTACCCCAATTAGTTAGGGACGACATAGGAGGCTTATATCCGTAGAGAGCTTCAAAAGGGGTAATCCCTAAGGAGGAGTGGTGGTTGGTATTATACCACCACTCAGCCAGGGTTAACCACTGAGACCATCTACTGGGGTGATGAGAACACATGCATCTGAGATAGGTTTCTAGACACTGATTAACTCTCTCCGTTTGTCCATCGGTTTGGGGATGGTAAGCAGTACTCATGTTTAATTTTACCCCAGAAAGTTTGAATAATTCCTGCCAAAATTGGCTTGTGAATACCTTATCCCGATCTGATATCATGGCCCCTGGCATCCCATGCAATTTGTACACTGTGTCAAGAAAGCCTTTGGCCACTGTGGGTGCGGTGTAGGGATGCATAAGAGGTATAAAATGCGCATACTTAGTAAGTTTATCCACCACTACAAGTATAGTGTCTCTGTTTCCTGACCTGGGTAATGCCTCAATAAAATCCAAGCTCACTAGTTGCCATGCTTGAGTGGGGATAGGTAAGGGTTGTAGCAGACCCGCATAAGGAGTACCATCCACCTTATTTCTAATGCACACCTCACAAGCTTTGATCTTGTCATCAATTTCTCGTTTGAGCCCTGGCCAATAGAAATGTTGGGTGACTCTTCGATAAGTATTACCCACCCCTGAGTGTCCTCCTACAGCAGATGCATGCAATTGCTCCAGCAATGTAGCCCTCAGATTCCCATTACTACCCACATATAATTTCCCTTTATATCTCAGTAGTCCTTCATGTTGACTGTAATCCGCACAGGAATCTGGCTGGAACATAGTCCCAATTAACAATTGTTGGGCTTTAGGATCCCCCTCGTAACTCTTCTTTAGCTCTTCTAACCAGGCAGGGATTATGGCTGATATGGCATGGCTAGTGCCCTCTTCTTGACACAGTCTGGAAAGAGCATCAGCAGCCACATTCTCCTTTCCTTTCCTATATCTTATAGTGTATTCCAACCCCATTAATTTGAGCATTCCTCTCTGCTGAGTGGCTGTGGTGATCCTTTGCTCGAGTAAATATTTGAGGCTCTCGTGATCGGTTTGAATGATAAAGGGTCTGGGGCTTAAGTAATGTTTCCACTTAGCCACAGCCAACAATATAGCCAAAAACTCCTTTTCGTAGGTGGAGAGGCCCCTATTCCTTGGGCTGATAGCTTTACTAATGAATGCCAAGGGCTTCCCCTCTTGAGACAGCACTGCCCCCATACCCGTATCACAAGCTTCCACTTCTACGACAAAAGTTTTTCCAAAATCTGGCATGCCTAGCACAGGGGCAGTGGTCATAGCTAACTTCAAAGCTTCAAATGCCCCCTGGGCCTCCTCTGTCCATTTGAAGTTATCTTTTTTTAAAAGATCAGTTAATGGTTTACTAAGTCCCCCATATCCTTTGACAAACTTGCGGTAGTACCCTGTCAGCCCAAGAAATCCCCTTAAGCTCTTGACATTAGTGGGTTGGGGCCAGTTAACCATGGCTGCTATTTTACTTGGATCTGTAGCTACACCCTTGGAAGAGATGATATGGCCTAAGTATTCCACAGAATCCTGCCCAAAAGAGCACTTGCTTCTCTTAGCCAACAATTGGTTCTCTCCCAGTAGCTTGAGCACTGTCTCCAAATGTTTTGCGTGATCCTCCAAATTCTTACTATAGATTAGAATGTCGTCAAAGAAAACAAGCACAAATTTGCGAAGATGTGGCTGGAAGATGTCATTCATGACTGCTTGGAAAGTGGCCGGTGCATTGGTTAGGCCGAAAGGCATGACCAGAAATTCATAATGCCCGGCATGGGTTCGAAAAGCAGTCTTCTCAATATCACTGTCATGCATCCTTATCTGGTGATAGCCCGACCTCAAATCGATTTTGGAAAACCATTTAGATCCCCCTAGCTCATCCAACAAATCATCAATTATAGGTATAGGATACTTATTCTTTATAGTGGCTTGATTTAGCTGTCGGTAATCCATGCACATCCTCCAACTTTGATCCTTTTTCTTCACTAACAGCACGGGTGATGCATAAGGACTGGTGCTTTTCCTAATAAAATGGGCCTTTAATAGCTCAGCCACCTGCTTTTCAACTTCCCCTTTTTGCTCATAGCTATGTCTATAGGGCCTGGTGTTGATGGGTTGGGTCCCAGGCATCAAAGGGATCTTATGGTCATGCTCCCTCTTCGGGGGTAAACTTGTGGGTTCTTGGAAGATGTTAGCAAACTGGTCCAGCACCCTTTGTATCAATTCTGGTACACACTCTTCACATTTCTTGGCATCCATCTTGAGTTGGGCAATAGCACAGCAATGACCCTGCAGTCCTGCCTTGGCCCACTGTTTAGCCCCTATAGCTTTGAGCTTAGCTCCCTCAGCAATGCCCTCTATGGTGACTGGTTTTCCCTCCTTGCTGAAAGTGATAGAGTGATTAGAATAGTCAAAAGTCACTCTCCCATACCTCCTGAGCCAGTCTATGCCCAAAATCATGCTGGAACCATCTAATCTTATGACCCTAAGGTCAGTCTGGTAAGTTTCCCCCTTCATCAACCACTGGAAGCCAGAACACTTTAGTTTACTTAACACCTTGTGGCCATTTGCCACTGTAACCAAAAGTGGTGTAGCGGCAGTCATATTAGCTTTCATCTCCTTAGCCACCTGATAATCTATAAAGCTGTGGGTGCTTCCGGTGTCAATAAGTATTACTAAAGGTTTGCTTCCACACTCCCCTTGCACCTTGATGGTTTCCTGGGGAACCTCCCCACTGAGAGCATGAACAGAGATACCTCTCTCCTCTGGCTCATTCTGCTCTTCTTCTTCTTCTTCTGGGAGCATCCCTTCATCAAAGACTTCTTCTATCTCTGCTTCCCCTTCAATCTGATTCAATGCCTTGCCTGGGCACTGATGCCCTTGGTAATATTTATCCCCACACTTAAAGCATAACCCCGCTGCCCTCCTTTGCTCTATCAGTTGCCTATTAGCCCCAGATGGCCATGATGGATTCTTGTAGGGCACTGTTTTGCTGTCCTCAGCCCCCTTAGAGTTGACCTTCTGGTTAAAAGCTTTAGGGCCCTGGTATCCCACAGAGGGCCCATTGCCTGCTCTGTACATGTTCCTTTGCTTCTTCCACATCAAGGATAAGGCATGCTCATGTAATTTGGCTTGTTCGAACACCTCCTCCAGGGTGGTGGGGTTGGTGAGATCTATAAAAGGGACTAGCTCCTCCTTAAGTCCACTGATATAACTCTGAATGAAGTGTTCCTCACTTAAGGTAGGATTCAAGTACAGCATCCTGGCCCTCAAATCCTCAAACCTTTCTTGATAAGCCTCCACATTGGTAGTTTGTTCAAGTTTATTAAATTCTCTAACCAGTTTTTTCATAGAGGCTCCCTCAAATCTTCTATAGATGGCTTCTACCAACTCAGCCCACTCCAAATCTGGTTTATCAATTATATAGCCTTCCTTCCACCTATGTGCCTTGCCAACAAAATGCATCGTAGCTATTTCTACCCACTGCTCTTCAGGAATCTGATAAAGCTTGAAGAATTGCTCACTTTTACTATGCCATTCTCTTGGCTCATCCCCTCCAAAGGTGGGGTAATCCAGCTTGGGGTAAGGTATGTATGAATGCTGCCTGTGTGGGGGTGGGGTACCCAGGTGATCTGCTCCTAGATGGGGCGTAGGCAGAACTCCTTTGCCCTTATTATCCCTGTAATTATGCCTGGTACTGCTTCCTGGAATATCTGGTCCCCTCCCCTCTTTTATCTGGATTGAAGGCATAGGCTCTACCTTGCAGGAGTTGGGTTGTGATCCCAGTATTTTCAACAATTGCTCATGTCTTTTAGCAGCTTCTAACTGCTGAGCATCATGCCTCTGTTGATTCAACAATTGGATTTCATCCAATTGGTGCCCCAGCGTGCCCAGTTTCTGATTATATTCCACCCCGAACTGTTGCAACCTTTGTTCAACAATGGTATGGCACTCCGTGGATAGTGAATGTAATTTTTCCTCAAGTGTTTTAATCTGCTCATTCATTTCTCTCAGTCGAGTACCTTCAGCCATCTCTATGAGGTATGGATTGTGGGAATTATATTGGAATCTCTTGTTTTTAGATTTACCTATCTTGAATAAGGCTTACTGATTTCTTCTTCCCTCTCTTCTCAGATTCAAACACAGCAACAATATAACAAGGAGAAGTCAAGCAATTTCTGGGGGAATGATCTTAATACCTTTCAATCAGCGGAATACTGATTGTTTGTGATCGCTAGTAGGTATATTGCTTGCTTCTGGGACTTGTGGATCTCCAATTGCTGTGCTGCTCAGATCTGTAGCTCGTTGCTTTGATTTGTTGCCTCGGATTGTTGCTTGTTGCCTCGGATTGGTGCTTGTTGCCTCGGATTGTGGCTTGTTGCTTGCTGCTTCACGATCCCTGGGATCGAAACAGCTCTGATACCAATTTGTAACGATCTGACGAGCCGCAGCCGATCGGTGAGGCGTCGAGCTGAGATCCGGGCTTGGCGGCGAGGATGAGGATCGATTTCCTGACGATCCGTTGCAGATCTAGGATGAGATCTCTCTGAGATCTGCAATGGAGAGGATGATGGGATTCAATTTGATCAA
Organism: Tillandsia fasciculata; assembly: GCA_029168755.2. NCBI lineage: Eukaryota > Viridiplantae > Streptophyta > Magnoliopsida > Poales > Bromeliaceae > Tillandsia > Tillandsia fasciculata. Next base: position 21,982,361 of record CM054941.1, read on the forward strand.
TTGATCAAATTGATCCTGGATCTGTAGAATATGGATCTGGGATTGAGGGGATTTGAGAGGGAATTGGAGGATTCTAGAGAGAGAAAGAGATAGAGAAAGAGTGGGAGATGCTTTGGAGGGAAAGAATTGAAGTTGCTATTCCATTCATAATCGTTTCTGTTACATGGATGCTTATTTATACTGTCCTTACTGAGGACTTACAGCTAATATGTAATAATTGTGAGGGCTTAGGTGTAAAAGTAGTAATAATGGTGAATGGGCCGAGTGGGCCGTTATTCAGTTGTAACTGCTTCAGTGGGCTGGATTCCTCAACTCTACAGTGCTTCCTCTCCTCTCCCTCAAGTGGATCGGGTAGCTTCGCTCGGTCGCCCGCTCCATGGCTCCTACCGGTCGGATCGGTTGCACCCACTTGGCACCCGCTTCGCTGGAACTCTCCAGACCTCCCCTGGTACTCTGACTTCCAATCCCATCTCACCTACCACCACACTACTCCCCTTCACACCTTCCTCTATGCTTCCACCTCCCAAGGTTAGCCTCCTCTTCTCTTCCCCAGAGCTCCTTCTTCCTCCCTGCTGACCCCCTTACACCTCTCGGCTCGGCTCGTTACATAGTAATGGGGGTTACCCCTTTTATTTTTTTTCGTGCCGTTGTCGGATGGGTTTTAATTTGCTTCAGATAAAGTGAAGCACTTGTGAATGGAATTTAGGATCTTAATAAAACCAAAGTGGAATTAGGAGTACCTATGGCCTATATCTATTTGTTTATCTTGTGGAAATATTCAAAATTTTTCTTCCTTTTCCTTTAATCAGCATTATATTGAGAGGAGGAAAAAGTGGGTTCTTTGGATAACATTTCTTGATTTTCTCTTCCCGAAAGTGGAAATTGGGGTAAAGATTTATGGAAATGTTAATTCAGAGATTTGGAGTTGTTCGTAATGAATGAGGGGGGATTTTTATGTAGGTATGTATCAAAAGGGTGCTACCCTATTGTTTGTGTGATGTAGGAAACGAATTGATTTGTCCATCTTGATTGGCAACTCACAGCTGAAGCTATTGAGTTGATGAGATTATATACCCTATCTTAATGCATGAAAAATGATTCACTTACAAATAGAGGAGAATTATCAATTTTCCTGTTTCCACTCTCTTATTGCAAAGTCGAACTTAAGATTACATGAAAAATTTTAAATGCACAATTTTGTGGAACTTTGAGTTGCCTTATATTCAACTCTGATCTTTATTTGACTAGGATGATCACATAGATAAACTTCCATAATTTGTTTCTGAATTCACTTTGCAGCGGAGCTGGCCTACACGTTGGTCATCCCCTTGGATACACGGCTACTGACATTCTCTCAAGATACAAACGCATGCAAGGTTTCAATGTTCTGCATCCAATGGGATGGGATGCATTTGGTCTTCCAGCTGAGCAATATGCTATCGAGGTTGAATTGAAACTTTTTGTGGCAAATACACTGGTGTACGCCTTTTTGTTTTCGGGTGAATAACCTACCTTTTGCACAGACAGGAACCCATCCAAAGATCACAACAGAGCGAAACATTGAACGCTTCCGGTCACAGGTAATTTTGACGTGGCTTGTCTTTGTTGAACTTTTTTAATCATCTGTGTGAACATTAAAGATGTTTAATCCCAATATGTCGTATTAAGAATGTCTTGTCAAGATCATTTAGACTAAGTAAGAGAGAACAATGACATGTGGTTAATGCTGGTTTCTGCTAGTATGGCTTGTTGAAATTTCAGGTCTGATGTTTCGATTGTTAGCCAAACGAGCCTTCACTCTATAATTTACGTGGATGTTTATGTTCTTTTTATTTTTTTTTGCAGCTAAAAGCTTTAGGATTTTCTTATGACTGGGATCGTGAAATATCCACCACTGAACCAGATTACTATAAATGGACCCAGTGGATTTTTCTTCAGCTTTTGAAGAGAGGACTGGCATATCAGGTCCTGAAAACTGAACTATTATATACTTGTGGACTGCTTTGTTTACTGTACCTCATTATGTTTTGATAGTGTTGTAGTTGTTGATTATGATGGTTTATGCAAACATTTTCTTTTGATATATGTACAACAGGCTGAGGTGCCTGTTAACTGGTGCCCTGCTCTTGGCACTGTTTTGGCGACCGAAGAAGTCATCAATGGTGTTAGTGAAAACGAGGGGTTATCCTGTTATAGGAAAGGTATTCATGGAATTTTTACATTGCCCATTGTTTCATTTCTTCTTTTTTATTCCATTTGCTCATTCCCGTTTGATTAGTCACCATCCTGGTTTTCAGTTACTTAGAAGGCACCCATGGGTCTGTTTTATTTTGCCGGGCTAGAGCTTTTGCAGGAGTGCTGTTTGAGGGGATCTGCTTGAAGAAGAACCAGCGGCTTTTTCAAAAATCTCCTCGACAGCTGCTCACTACAGAAGAAGCTGAAGTTTCATATTGAATTTCTGCTTTTGAGGCCAAAAAGATCATTTTGGCTTCTGCCTCAGCAAAGCTCCAAGCTGTATGTTAGCCAAATGCCTGGCTTTCAAAAGCTCTTACATTCTGGAGTAGATATTCTATTCCAGAAGCCAGGACAAATGAGTACGTGATTGAAATTGCCTATTACCTTTTTTTTGTTGACCAAATAGCCTATGCCGGCAATGATGCTCAAGATAACACTTATGCTGATCGCCTTCTGGAAGAATTGGATGATCTTGATTGGCCAGAAAGCATCAAAGAAATGCAAAGAAATTGGATTGGGCGCTCTGAAGGTGCGAGATTGAATTTCATATTGTTGATCTTCAAGGACAGGAACGAGGATTACATCTATCCGTCTTCACAACCCAGACAGACACCATCTTCGGCGCAACGTATATTTTATTAGTTTCCAATATGCATATATTAAGAGAAAAATATAATTTGAATTTATATGTATTTCCAAAAATAGCCCTGCCAAGTTATTTATTTATATATCCTAACAAAATCTTAATTTTCATATGAGCCAAAATTCTCTCTATAAAAAGCTAGCTTCCTTCACGAATTTGGATGACTCTCTAAGTTTTACAGTATTGTAGTAGGAATCTGCATCTGTGAGGCGTGTATATGATAATTCAGATTTCCTGGGGTATACATGATTTGCAGGGATATTTATGGAAATGTACACTTTTAAGTATTGTTTGACGCTTGCTCTAAGCCTTGAACTGTTTCTCATGCTGCAGATAGGTCTGTGTGGCGCCCGAGCATTTCATTATCATCATTAATAACCAAGGATCAGCATGAAGTTGTATGTGTTCTTCTTTGAGGTTTAGCTTCATTAACACTCGTAAGAAAATGAAAAGGAATTTTTTTGCACATTCAGGTGAGGAGTATGTAGAGATGGCAGCAAAAAAGAGTGAACTCGGAAAGAACAGATCTTCAAAAGGAGGGAAAAACGGAATTTTTAGTGGTTCGTATGCTAAGAATCCAGCTACCGGAGAAAAAATTCCAATATGGGAGCAGATTATGTTTTAGGAAGGTTTCTCTATTTTCACTTGTTGCATTATTTTGCATTTGGCAGTTATTATACTTACTTTGTGATGGCTACACAAGATTTTGGAATACCGTAATGGTTGATAACAGATGCTTAAATATTGTAGACAAAATCTGAATTTCAGAAAAACTGTAGACAAAATCTGAATTCAGAATTTGGAAATGCAAGTTTACATGCCTTTCCTACTTCAAATGTAGTTTCTGTCGGGCGATCAGGGGCATAAGGCACGTACATGCCCGCCAAGATCTAAGTTGCTTACTATAACCTTGTACTGCTAAGGGTCCCTCTGAAGAAACATTTTCTGATCAAATATCAACCTCCTCCATGGATTATATGAGTTTCCAACTTAAAAGTATCACTTTATAAGGAAACTTCAATTTCGAGTGGTATGTATGAACATTCAGTTTACGTATATATGCAAATAGATGATTTGGTAGATATGCGTGTATAAACTCTTGTTATATTTCTGTTATTGGCAATGAATTATAAACTTCTACTCGTGTGTGCTCTATTAGTGCAGCATCATAACCTTGATTTGTATTCATCATGCAGTTATGGCACTGGAGCAATCATGGCCGTACCCGCACATGACTCTCGTGACTATGAGTTTTCCTTAAAAGATAAATACCAATAGTTGGAGTTGTAAAACCCCCGATGAATTTGTGATCTCAATAAGCCATATGTTGATGATGGTATCATAGTAAACTCATCCAATTCGGTATCTGGGTTGAATATTAATGGTCTATCTTGCAAGGATGGTGCTTCGAAAGTCATTCAGTGGCTTGAGAGTGCTAACAATGGAAAGAAAAAGGTGTTTTCATTTGCCCAAATTGGATTTCTTTTTCAGATTAATTACGAATCTAGCCCTAAAGTTTGACTCCAATCTTAGTCTTGCTCTCATTCTAATTTTAGCAATTTAAATCCTGAAACTTGTCTCTTCTTTTGATTTTGTCCGCAGAATTCAAGTTAAACAATTCAGTCCTTGGAAGTTTAACGAAAAGAAAAAGCTAAGAATGGTGCTGACATGGTATCCATTTCAGACAGTAGACCAACTGAAGGAATTAAATTGTCACATGCAACAAACTTCAGGGACTAAATTGATAAAATGGAAACAATAAGGATGAAGCTAAAATTGGAGTCAAACTTTAGCTACTTTATTTGTTTAGTAACCAATTCTCTTTTCATACTTCTCGTGTTGTATGGCAATTTAAATTGATAAAATCTATTTAGAAAATTACAAGCTGAGAGATTGGCTCTTTGCTCGACAACGCTATTGGGGTGAACCTTTCCTGTAATTTACCTTGATGACATGATGAAATAATGCCTCTTTCTGAAAGTGAGCTGCCCTAACTCTTCCTGAATGGATGACTCACGCCAACTGGAACAGGAGAACCACCTTGGCCAAAGCCACTCTGGGTATTTTTTTTTTTACTAGTTTGATGCAGGGTATTTGATAGTTTCTTCACAGAAACTTTTTTATGTAGTTGTAGTTATAGGCTGGTTAGTTTTAGTCACTATGTTGGTTTAGAGGGAAATTAGGGTGGTGAAAGCCCAGGAAACATGACAATTAGCAAATTTTTCTTCTGTTGTCATTCCGATGTGAAAAATAGAAGCTGTAATCTTATAACCATAGATGTTTACATGTATTTCTTTCCTTATTTTCCTTTTTAATAATAGTCGATGGAGTAGAAAGAAAGCATAATTTTCTTTGTGCAGTTCTTGCTGTTTTGGAAGCTCATTCTCTTTTGCATTATGTAATATGTCTAAAATGAGTTCCATCTTCTTATTAGGTTAAAACTGTCGATAGTTTCTCAGGGAAAACTGCAAGAAGGGGCAACTAGTACATGCCACATGGGCTGGACTCCTGTGGTATTTTCATTCACTTTTTGTTAACTATTTAATGGATGGAATTCGAAAAACAACATAAATTAATAGTTTGATGGGTTTAATTTTGTCGGTTCCTCTTTATTATTATAGCAGTAAATGGTGAAACTATTTTCGATAATGTATCCATCAAATATGTACTTATGATTTCTAAATTAACTTGTTATGTACTATTGAGATTCATGGATCCCAAAATCCACTACTCCGGTTGACAAGGCCAAAGAAAGGTAGGGAAGTTTTTTTTTTTCATTTGTTCTTACAGCCCAAGAAAGGAGGCTTTATGGAGCAGCTACTATGTTGATGTGTCATCAGATATTGGGGCCCTGTTGACATTTATGTCGGTGGTGCCGGGCATTCTGTCCTACATTTGCTTTATGCGAGATTTGGCACAAGGTTTTTTCAAACTACAACTAATTGAAACTTAATTTCATTGAAGGTTATGCCAATATATTTATTATTTGTTGATTTATATGTTATTTTTGTGAAGGTTATAACAATATCTGTGTAATTCTATTTGACCTCTTATATGCAGTCTCTACACATCTTTTGATTGTTTACTGTTTGCTCAAAGTAGCTAATGTGATAAGGTTGTACTGACTGTCTGAGTTGATCTGAATAAGTCTGCCAAATACAAGTTAATTGGCAATGTGTGGCTTGTAATCTGGTAGAACCCATCCATTTAGTTGCTTTTTAGAACAACAGTATTTTCAGAGATTTAGTTGAGCCTGTGGGAGTAAAAATAAATGGTAGAATTTTCAAAACTAATATATTTACTTTTGCTATGTGGTTGTAATTTTTTGCTCCTGCTCCCCTTTTTCTTTTTTAAATATGCTTTAGGTTCTATATGATATGGCATCGTATTCCACTAAAGAGCCATTCAAGTGCTGATAATCAAGGGTTGATACTAGGAGAAGTAAGTAACTTTACTTTCCGAAAGAAATCTGTGATTATTTAATAGCCTTATACTTTCTAACTACAGGTAGTAACAGGTTGAATATACCGCATTTAAAGATCAAGAAGGTAGATGGATCTCTGCCGATTCTGACAGTTCAAGTGAGTATTACCAAGAAAAAGTGCCTGCAGAGAAGGTGTGGGTGCAAAATAGATAAGTGTTATTATACTATTATTGAAGTCGGAAATCGTTTTTATTTTAGTTCACATTTCATTTTTTCCTTGTAGGTCACCAAAGGATGGCGATTATTTTGTGCTAAAAGCCACACCAAACATTCGTTTAAATGGTCGCACCTACAAAATGAGTAAAAGCCGCGGCAATGTGCATCAACCCAGATGAGTCGTTTTTGAATATGGTGCTGATTCCTACGCTGTATGAAATGTTCATGGGACATTGAGGTATCTTTTTCCTATGGGGCTTTTTACAATAAAATTTTACCAAATCATATCTACAAATGTACTATAAAATCTACATTCATGTCGTGTGTTAGTGAATGAATTTTCTATAAAAAATTCAACCGAATCGTTAACTAGCAAGCATCTATATTGGCTCTTAAATTTTTCAATTTTGAGATCTTTTACTCATAAGGTAAATAATGTCGATAATATGAAATTGGTTTTAGAAGTTTCAAATGCTCGAAATCCTGTTAATGGTAGAATCGTAATTCGGAAAGCTCTATTATCAAAAATGATTTATTAGTACGACGTATTGTACTCGTAAGAGTTTAGTATTCGGATTCTATCTATTGTCTATCTATATATATATATATATATCTATATATATATATATAATATATATATATTTCATGCTAATTGTGTCAATATACATAGTATTTTTGTGACTGGCACACACCCGCACGGTATGGTATGCATTGTGTCGTACCGTGCAACAAGGAATTAAGTGCGCCGTGCCGCGGCGGAACGGGCGCGACGTACGGTGCCCTCAAAGAGGGTACGGTAGGGGGGGTCTCGCCCCCCCCGTCTCGAGCGAGGGTACGCTCAAGACAGAGCGATACCCTGTTGGGTTCGCGTGCCGTGCGAGCGGCACTGGCGTTCCTTTTTTTTTTTTTTTTTTTTTTTTTTGTTTTTTTTTTTTAATCACATGCGTAGGAGTTTTTTTTTGGTTATTTTTTTAAAAATTACATATTGTACGGTACATCTTTTTATTTTTTTTTGTTTTATCTTTAAGAGATTAGAATTATTTTACTAACTAATTTAGGTTGTTAGTAAATGTGACTTCTTTAAGAAATTAGATTTATTATTTACTAACTAATATAAAAAGTAAAGAGATAAGATAAAATGAGAATGTGGTTATAATCAAATTTTTAAAAGATTTAAGTGTATTATTTACTAACTAATAGCAATCTAAATCTTTTAAAGATTTAGGTTTATGATTAAAAAATATTTTTTATC
>CM054941.1:21990230-22068604 GCA_029168755.2 Tillandsia fasciculata
AGGAGAAGGCGCAGCGGAAGGTGATGGAAAAAGAACATGTTGAGATAAGGTGAAGGTGGGCATCACACCTTAGTGAAGAACCATCCAACATCCTGTTGATGTTGGTCAGATGAATATAGTGGTGCCCACTGCCAATATTAGAACCGACATCTCTTCGAGAATTGAAAGAATTAAAGGCCGTGAAAGGAAGCGAAAGGAATTATCTCATGATTTCACGGCCGAAAAGGTATATTATACTAGAAAACGGCCGCCGAGATTCTAAAGAGCAAGGGTCAAAACAAACTGACAGCTTCAATTCTGCCTCTGTGGCCATTACCGACGTTCTTATGGTAATGTTGTATTAAGTTCATTGTATTTTGTCGTAACATATTTATAAAGTGGCAAATCTATAAAGTATGACAATTGCATAATGTTTTGCATGCTAACAGGAATTAAAAAAAGAGTTTAGTGATCCATAAGGTGGAGTTTCATCTATCAATGTTCCAGATGAACCCTCTCTGGATACCTCACCCGGATTTATTATTGAACCTCGTCGCGACTATCTGGGTCGAGATAAAATTCCTAAAGAGAAAGATTTTGCAATCAACTTTTTAATATCACAACCAATAACGAAGTTAGCCCACCATTTTATATATTTTTTTAATTGTTATATATGTCTATTTTAATTTTCTTATTACTTAGCATAATATCACTAATTCTTTTTGATAGGGGAGCTATATGGGAAGATAGCACCAAAGGGTCGAATTCGCCTTCTATTAGTGGCGAAATCCTCCATAACTTCTTATTTGGAGGCCCGACCCGTGATGAGGTTTGTGCCGTGAAAACGACAAGAAACTAGTTAAAGCTTGTAATATGTATATATATATATATATATATATATATATATTATATAATATATATATAATATATATATATGTATATGTTTGTGTGTGTGTTTTAACTTAATTTCCTTTTGTTCTCTAATATAGGTGATAAATGTATATTTTCATATTCTAAATACGATGGATTTGAAGGGTGTACAGAAATTTAGCCATTCTGCTCTTTTTTGTCGAACTGAAGTTTCGGTGAGTTTGATATTTATTTCAGTATTATATTATTTTTAGGAAGTTACATTTATGTACATATCACCTTAATGAAACCACGAATTATACGAGTCTTATTAAGATCAAATATAGCTATTTTGTATATATATGACAACACATTTGAGAATTTAGAATCTACACTGCAACACAATTTTGTTCTCTTATATTGTGACATCAAAGTCTGATCCAAAGTATATTGCACAATTATAATGCTGAAACATAAAAGCCTCTGAACTGTTAAAAACAGTAGTCATTCAATATTTATGACCTTGTGTTTTTTTTACTTATGTTGTATTATCCACCATAATTTCATTAATTCAAACCCTTTGTCGTAATAAGCATTTAAAAAAACCAAGATTGTAAGGAATTGATTATTATATTGATATTGTAACTATATTCCCTTTTATGTCCAGATGCATATACTTAACAAGATGGCAGAAATAAGGCCGGACGAGACAATCACAGTTGACTTCATCCGGAATGTCGCCTACGATTCGGCATCCGTACGGCACTTCTTGGAAATAATAACTCCGTAAAGTATCAACTGTAATCGATTTATAATTATTCCTGTAAATAGTAATTGGCATTGGCGTTTGCTTGCCATTGATTTGAAGGAATCCCGTTTTGAGAGTTGGAATTCCTTGTGGAGTCATCGTGTGGCAAAGGATGCGACAAACGTATTGGTATGTATATTACTTTTATATTTATTACATTGATATATGCATAGAAGATTTACTTAACCATTTCTCTCATGCAGGCGAAGTGGTTTGCATCCTATTTTGAGTATATCCTTCAACAAAGCATCGGCCTTCCAAATGTTATATGGCAACTAGATTGTCAGCAACAGGGTTCGACCGAGGTTGATTGTGGCATATACACATGCCTATTTGCCGAAAGAATTGTAAGAGCCGACTCCCCCGATCTTTTGGTTTATGAAAAAGATCCCCCGTACTTCTGGGCGCACATGGTGAGCCAAATCTTACGAGATCCCAAATCTTACGAGATCCCTGTTGCGTGACATATAGTTCGATGCTCGCATCTAGTATGTGAAGATAAGGATGTACAATAAATACTTTGGTTTAAGTTATATGTTGAGTCGTATTGATTTGTTGTATATCCGATGAATATTGTATTCAGACATATTATTGTTTCATTGTATCCCAGTTTTGATCAGTTACATTGTAGTTTTATGTTGAGTAGTATTGATTCGCTGTAAAGCAGATGAATATTGTATTGATTCGTTGTATACAAAATAGAAGATCCGTTTCAGATTTATGTTGTATTGTATCAATCCGTTGTAAATTTGATGAATATTGTATTGATTCCTTCTATTGATTCATTGTGTCCTAGTTATGATCGGTTTCTGTTTTATGCTGAGTTGTAGTGATTCGTTGTAAATCTGATAAATTTTATGCTGAGTACCTCACTAAATTTTTTTATGTTCTATATTTTTTATTTTTTAACTTTATTTTATAATAAATTTAAATATTTTATTAAATTTTATTTTTTTTAAAATTATTAATTTGAAAATTTAGAAATATATACAAATTTTTTATATAATTTTTAAGAAAAATTTAGTGAAGTACTCAATACTTAGTACCGGTATTTAGTGAGGAATCAAAGTGTCTTGGTTGTATACCGGAACTATGTGTACCGGTACTCAATCCTGAGTACCGGTACAGAGTGAGGAATCCAAGTGTGAGGCTTTCGGGTTTTGAGGAACTTGGTTGTGTACCGGAACAATGTGTACCGGTACTCAATCCTGAGTACCGGTACAGAGTGAGGAATCCAAGTGTGAGTCTTTCGGGTTTTGAGAAACTTGGTTGTGTACCGGAACAATGTGTACCGGTACACAATCCTGAGTACCGGTACAGAGTGAGGAATCCAAATGTGAGGCTTTCGGGTTTTGAGGAACTTGGATGTGTACCGGAACCATGTGTACCGGTACGCAATCCTGAGTACCGGTACGGAATGTGGAATCCAAGTGTGAGGCTTTCGGGTTTTGAGAAACTTAGATGTGTACCGGTACCATATGTACCGGTAATCAATCCTTAGTACCGGTACTGAGTGAGGAATCCGCTACCCAGTCAGGTTCCTCAAAATCCAAAAGCCTCACACTTGGATTCCTCACTCTGTGCCGGTACTCATAATTGAGTACCGGTACAAATAAAATTTAAAAATTAATAAATTGAGAAAATTTTAAATTTTAAATTTAACAAATAGAATTATGTTTTAAAAATAATAAATTGAACAAATGTGTAAAAAGTTGCCTCTATCAAACGTGTAAAGAAAAAAGAAAATTCCAAAACAAATAAATATAGCTGTTCTAGAACAAAATAAAAAAATTTCAGAACTAATAAATATAGCTGTTCCAGAACACAGTGAGGAAATTCCAGAACATAATGTAACAAATAAGCTTCTCAGAATTACAACTCCAATTCTTTCATCGCAAACACAGTACAGTCATCGTAGCACAGTTCATCTGAGCACAGTACAGACATCATTTCAGATTTACAACTACAATCCTTTACAACATACAACTTACCACAGTACAGTCATACATCTTAGCTTCGTACATCTGAAATAAACATACATCTTAGCACAACATACAACTAAGAATGAGACGAAACTCCAATTCTTTACAACATACATTTTCGTACAGTACAGTCATCTGTTCATAATTACAACGCGAATTAGACTTCAACATATGGGTTTAGCACAGTACAATAATATTTGGTACAATGATGAAAAGACGAGTCACTAAAGCAAAGTAATCAAAAATTTCTTCGGCACCCAAGGTAATCAAAAATTTTCTTTAACCCATCCGAAAAGCTTATCCGTTCAACAATAAACTAAACGGAAATGAAAAGCAAGAACAAGATAAGAAAAGGACGACGCATTGTCATGTCTGTCATCAACATCATCATCATGTAAAGTAGGTCCATATGAAGTATTTAGTCCAGTTGCTCCAGGAACTACATCATCATGCTTGCATCCGAGGATATCAAAAATTTTCTTTAATCCGTCCTCAAGCTTCTTGAACCCTTGTTCCATTCTTTTCTTCAGTGCGCGTACATCCCGATGTAATGATTGTAGCGTCACTACCTCATCTGATCCAGTAGAGGCTTGATGTTGCACTTGACGAGGCGGTGCACTTGGAGTCGCATCACTTGCATAACCTTTCACTTGCCCAAAGATCTTTAGAGTGCTAATTGACTTGGCCAAAGTAATTCCATCAATAGCTCCCAAGCCATAGTCATATTTGACACAGTTGATATCAACTCCGTGATCTTCCAAAAGGCTAGTGATCAAGATCGGGTAAGGAAGTAGTTCACGGCGATTTGTTCCGTCAATTACATGCGCCATTTGTTCTCAAATAAGATATGAAATATGACGTTAACTTTGATCACTCCCTGGGTCATGACCAAGCACTAATATACTTAAGGGTGTCCCATCATATCCTTTCAAATTTGAGATAAGTATAGAGGATTTTTTCGAAACACATAAAGACAAAATGGGACAGCTATAAATCACTTTATTCATATATATACAAGATGTTTGTACGGGGGTGATTGAGGCTCATTCAAAGAAACATATAAATTGCACTGACTCCATTAGTATTTAATACAGATAAACTAAGACAAATGTTCAACATGTTCATCTTATATCTTCCACAAGATGTACAATTGTTGAAGTGTTCATCTTGTATCTTCATACAAGATGTTCAAATATGAATGTCCATCTTGTATCATCCTGTTTACAAGTTATGAACAGCTATAGATAAGTTATGAACATTCATATATACAAGATGGACAATTTTAAATTGTACTACTGAGAAGAATGTGTAAAGAGTCTAAAAAAATTGAACAAGTATTCCATCTTGTACTTGAAAGTGGAACACTTGTATCTTCATACAAAAGTTACAAGAATGTATAGAAATGCATACACGAGTGCCAATACTCCACACTTGAAAATAGAACAAGTGTTTCATTTGTACTAGAAAATGGAACACTTCTTCATACAAATAGTTGACAAGATGTCTAGAAAACTGCATACACGAGTGTAAAAGTACTCCGCACTTGAAAATGGAACAAGTGTTCCATCTTGTACTAGAAAATCGAAGTTGTAAATGGAACACAAAATACATCCTAGCACACACGACGAACACAATAAATTAGGGTTTTAGAGTTTTACCTTAAGGGATTGTTAGAGAGTGAAAGAGAAGTGTCGAGAATGGCTTGTGGAGGAAGAAACAGAGGAGACCGGCAATATCAAGCGAATCCGCAGTGGCGTATCGAAATACCCCTTCGCCCACCACGACGCGAAACGGTTTGGTCGGTTTTCCTTGCAGTAGTGGCCCTCTGTGGATGTTTGCCTGTTGTCTCCTTGATGCTATATGGGAGAGAGGGGATTAAGGCATGGGTTTTATATGAATCTTTCTTTCTTTTATTTCTTTGCACGCGTCCCATTCCAACTATTTACCCATATTGTAACTTTATTAATTAATAACACATATTTAAATTTATTAATTAATCTTACCTTTCAATTTATTAATTTTATAAATTAAAGAAAATTTCACTTTATTTTTAAATAAATGTAAATATTTTATTTAATTTAAATTTTTAAACAAATTATTAATATTTTTGATTTAAAATTATTTTTTGGAAAATGTTATAAAACCCGAACCTGCGTACCGGTACGCAATCCTGCGTATCGGTACTGATGTACAGATGGTTCCGGTACACAGGCAAGTTCCTCAATACCAGAAAGCATCACACTTTGATTCCTCCCTGAGTACCGGTACTCAACACTGAGTACCGGTACTGAGTGAGGAATCCTAGTGTCTCAGCTTTCAGATTTTGAGGAACATGACTGTGTACCGGAACCATGTGTACCGGAACTAAAGGATTGAGTACCGGTACAGAAGGTTCAGCTTTTGGGTTTTGAGAAACTTGACTGGGTAGCGGATTCCTCACTCAGTACCGGTACTCAGGATTGAGTACCGGTACACATGGTACCGGTACACATCTAAGTTCCGCAAAATCCGAAAGCCTCACACTTGGATTCCTCACTCTGTACCGGTACTCTGGATTGTGTACCGGTACACATTGTTCCGGTACACAACCACGTTCCTCTAAACCCGAAAGCCTCACACTTGGATTCCTTTTATTTATACCGGTTCTCAGGATTGAGTACCGATACAAATAAGATTTTAAAATTAATAATTTTGAAACAAATAAAATATAATAAAATATTTACATTTATTATAAAATAAAGAACAAAAAAATTATTATATAGAAAATAAAAAAAAACTTTAAATTTTAAATGATGATATAAACAGATTTGTCATATAAACATAAATATATAAGTGGTTCCTATAACATAGAAAGGAAATATAAAAATTCATACTAGAATATAGGAAAAATGTATGTTATTATAATTAATCATGATGATATATATGCAATACTACAAGAGCTGATTGAAAATGTTTAATGTTAAATATAAACTCTCCCGATATAGAGTGTACAACACATAGCAATTCTTACTTAGAGAGGAATATAAATGCATTCATATATAAAAAAAATTTAAATACATTACAAGGGGCGGGATAGTCATATATCTCTTCGACATAAGTTATAACATGAAGATACGAAAATCCCACTGACAACAAAATATGCAACTAAGAGGGGTACAACCCCCATCTTCTTTTCCTTGCAGCAGCTGTAGCCTTCATTGCGCAAGTTATTATTACCTACTATTAATCCATTCACTACAGAAATACTTCTGCTCGTAAACGGCGCGTCATACCAACTGAAATAATTGCATGCCCTATGCCCCTGAAAATATGGGAGGCAAGTCTATATGCTAAGTATCTGATATATAGAATGGATAACAAAATAGTATGTACGATACATAGATTACCCCATATCTCGAACAGCCGTAAAACCTCCGGCCCGGATTGTTCTGCGTCCAAGATGTTCTCATGACACATTGCAATCGACAATGGCAATAAGGTGTATTTGGGCTGGCCCGATTGCTCGAGGATGTAAAGCTCGAATCCATCTAATGTGTAATATTATTATATTACTTATACATCCATGCAAATATATGCAAAAGAAAGATGACATAGATATCAAAAAATATGATAGATTATACCAATACTTTGCAAGTCAACGTACTAAATTCATGCAGCCTTACTGAAAGGCAAGGATTTAAGTGCCGTGGCACGGGGTCGTGCCGAAACCTTGCCGGCACGGTACGGCACGGTGCGTGCCGAGCTGTGCCGATGAGTGCCGGTCACAAAAAATGCATGCGTGCCGACACATAATGGCATGAAATATTTAATTTCTTTAGCAACAAATTTTTTTAATTGCTTATTATGTATCTTTATCAAATATTTTGAACTTTATTAAGAAAATTACTTAGTAATTTTAAGAAAAAAGAGTTTTGAACTATGTCATCGGCACGGGAGCTGTATCGTGCCGGTATCTTGTTGGCACGGTACGGCACGGTAAATACGGCCCGTGCCGATGGATACTTAAAACCTTGCTGAAAGGTAAACAATTGTTCGGGAACCCTCTATAGCTGTCCCCTCTATAGCATTAATTTTGAATATAGCTGTAGATAGCATTAATTTCGAATATAGCTGTATATATGACTGTATATATGACTGTACACCCCAAACAGGTGTGTACCAGTAGCTCTACTCATTTATTAATACATACACGAAGGGCCAATCATGGCACCAATGATCAAAAAATGCACACATAACACAATAAATATTAAGGAGTTATGCTTACCATTAACCAAAAGTTAAATGGAATGGAAACAACATTTCACAAATTTTAGAAAGGTTAGGAAAGATGTAATTTGTACAAAATAATTAAATTATATTAATCTAGAGCAAATATTAATTTCACCCCCAGTTTACTAATACTTTGAATTTATACGGGAATTTAAAAAAGAATCAACCCACATACTCGTATAGTTCGACGAAGATGACGAGCGGGACGCGGCACGGAGGGTTCACCTGGAGATCGGCCGGCGTCCTGGAAGGGGTTGGATGCCTAGGGGCTTTGCAGCCTGGCGATCGGCGGGCGTCCTGGGAGGGGTTCCGATGTCGAGCGGACGCGGTGATGCGGCCCGGGGCTTCCAACCTTTAGATCCGATCGAGGCAAGCACATGCGGCCTGGTGGGCGGGGTGGGAGGCGGCAGGTGTGAGACGGCGTGAGAACAGGGGAAGAGAAGGTGGGGTGCTGTGAGCCTGCCCGGGAGTGTTAAATAATATTTTGTTTTTTTATCTAGAGGAGAGTGGACACATTTTGAATTTTGAAAACATAACGGTATGTAGTTCAAAAACATACACTTATTATGACTTTTTCTTCATATATAAAAAATAATATAAAGTGTAATCAATTTTGTTAATAATTATCTTAAATTAAATATTTAAAATCATAACTGTACAAAATCTAATTTTATATTTTAAATATAATTCTCTATATTATTCTTATTCCTGTTGAACTGTCGAAATCCATAGTTTCTTTATTCCCGGCACAAGTATTATACTCAACAAAATACAAAAATATTTTAGTTCCTGCTTGTACATATACTTCTCTATATCCCGGGAATAATCAGTTTTCGCCTCTACCCGAATCACACACATCCTTAGGATATGACAAATCAAACCGGATTCCATTAAATTAATTAACAAAATCGAGTAGAGTTATATTATACAAAAGGTACACAACACGAATTTAAATTGATGCATAAGTAAGCACTTCAAGTCCTACAATTTTATCCCATCAGATTGGAGAACTTATATACATGTGCACGTGATTGTCAATAGATACAGATGTGTACTTTATGCATATCACGAACACCATATTACGAGTAGCTATAAATGTTTGCGTACCAGCGACAAAAAGTTGTAGCGATAATTAGTAAACAACATATCCAATTGGCAAAGGAGACGTCACATTGCCAACACATTACGGAGCGCCGTTCCCTACGCGGGATTCCCACGACTCTATTTCCACATTTATCTTCCAATCGCGATTTCCCACAATGAGCGTTACACACTCTGGAATTATTTGTAGATCAATACATTTGATCAACAGACGATAAAATTTGATATTTTCGCGAAGACGGCTGCGGTCATCACCACCAACAAAACGTCCAAAACTAGATACAATAGTTTTCAATTGTTCATAGTCGTAACAACAGAGCGGTAAATCATGCAAGCGAATCCATACAAAGTACGCATAACGTTCACGAATTCGACCTAAGTTGAATTCAAATGGCTTTACCGTAATGATCATTTTGTCGGTCTGCAGAATAGACTTATCTATAACTCTATCCCGAATCATAGCAGTAGGAAAATATATAAGGTAATGGGTACCTTCACATTGTGCAAATTCATAATCATAGGGATTACCGCCTACCTGTTCAGCTAGGAAAGAAGCCACTTCATCTTTTGAACAATCATCTTCGGTGTCGTAGGCAAGAATGACCACCTTTGATGCACGATCCATCAACATATTAGCATCACAAAAATTATCCCTCCAAGACATAAAACAATATGTGTTATTCGGGCGTGTGGAGGTAGCGCTCGACATGGAAGGATGTGAAATTTGACAATTACTGAAATATAGTGAGCTGTGATATATGTGTGAGCTGGAGATATATGTATGAAGTAGATAGCAGCTATATATTAGGCCATTTTCTATAAATAATATGAAAGTAATGATCCCTACAAAACCATGGATGCTATATATGGGCACAGAAAAGAAAGTGTCGATAATATTCTTATAAATTCACTGCATGGAGAGGCTTAAAGAGATAAATACTAAATACTTAACGAGTCAGTGCAATTTAAATGTTTCTATGAATGAGCCTCCAACACCCCCGTAGCACACTATCTTCTGTTATATATGACTGTACGGAACTCTTTATGGCTGTCCCCTTTTGAATATAGGTGTGCCCTTCTAAAAAAATCCTTTATAGCTGTCCCCTTTTGAATTGTAAGATGCTCAAAGCCACTAACCAGACTATTACCCACTAACCCACTTTTCAAATCAGCATCCAATGCTATGGATGTACAGAACCCATCTATGGGTGTTCCTTACAACACTATTACCCTATATAGGTGTCCCCTTTATGGCTGTCCCCTTTTGAATATAGGTGTGCTCAAAGCCCCTAGTCACACTATTACCCACTAACCCACATTTCAAAACAGCATTCAATGCTATCTTCTATATATATGCCTGTACGGAATCCAACAGATAGCTGTTCCATTCTGTGTATATGACTGTACGGGGAACCCTCTATAGCTGTCCCCTTTTGAATATAGGTGTGCCCTTCTAAAAAGACCCTATATAGCTGTCCCCTTTTGAATATAGGTGTGCTCAAAGCCACTAACCAGACTATTACCCACTAACCCACTTTTCAAATCAGCATCCAATACTATGGATGTACAGAACCCTTCTATAGATGTTCCGGTATGCATATATGACTGTACGGGAACCCTCTATAGCTGTCCCCTTTTGAATATAGGTGTGCCCTTCTAAAAAGACCCTATATAGCTGTCCCCTTTTGAATATAGGTATGCCCACTTTCAAAACAGCATCCAATGCTAATCCTTCCCAGGAATTATGGGCTATAAGTGTTTCCGCTTTGTACATCAAGATCCTCTCAAAAGACCCTCTATAACTGTACGAAACCCATCTATAGCTGTTCCGGTATGCATATATGACTGTACGGGGAACCCTCTATAGCTGTCCCCGCTATAGCATTAATTTTGAATAAAGCTGTATATTTGACTGTACGAAACCCATCTATAGCTGGTCCGGTATGCATATATGACTGTACGGGAACCCACTATAGCTCTCCCCTTTTGAAAATAGGTGTGCCCAGAGGGAAAAGACACTATATAGCTGTCCCCTCTATAGCTGTCACCTTTTGAGTATAAGTGTGCTCAAAGCCCAGGTACACACTAGTACCCACTTTTCAAAACAACATCCAATGCTAATCCTCCCCAGGTATAATGGGCTGTAAGTGTATCCGCTTTGTACACCAATATCCTCAAGCCCAGTGAGGTACTCAACCTCACCCTACAACCCTCTCGCTCTCTATCTCACTCTATTTTCATCCCCCTCTCAATTTGATTTTCGTATACAATTATAGTTATCATGGCTAGCTCTAGCTCTAGCTCTACCTCTAATTCCTCCCGTCCTCGCAACAACTACTGCATCATTCCTTGGACGCCTGCGCATGAAGAGACTGATAGCCAATTAGATCGGGCGGCGCAAATAGTTGTCGATGCCTACGCAAACGATAATGAACATTCGCGGGATGCCGTAGTTGCGTTGCTCGCAAGGCAGATAGGAAGAAGGGCTCATGATTACCAATTTGCAGGAGGTCCTGTCGGAACTTATATAGCAATTTTCCCTACAGTGAGAAGGATGAATAAAGCTATTCGTCGTTCTCCAATTCGAAACGACACATTCGCGATGACGGTATCTCCATGGGATGCCAATCGTGAGACAAGAACGCCCACATTACAATACTATGTATGGATTCACCACATAATTACCCGATTTATTGCCATCAATATGAAGAGGCAGAAACAATTGTTTCAAGTTTTGGCCGCTACATAAGTGCGGATGACCCTAGCCGACGTGGCGAAAATTTCAAATACCATCGCGTGCTGATCAAATGCATTGATCCTAACATGATTCCGGAGCAAATAACACTATATGTAGACAATAGAGAATGGATCATAAGAGTTGTGATTGAGTCCTGGGAGCGTTGCGATCCAACAAATGACCCATGAATGTAGATTGTAAATTATCTCATGATGTAAATGATTATTCTTCACCAAAAGTTTTGAACATTCATATATAAAATTAGACTGCAAACAAGTGTTCCTTGAAATTAGACTGCATACAAGTGTTCCTTTTTATATATATGACTGTACAAAACCCCTCTATGGGTGTTCCTTCAAACAATTGGCAGCTAATAGTAGATGGGTGTTCCTTAAAAGTGTTAAAACAACAGCTATAGATAAATTTTGAACATTTATATATACAAGATGGAAGACTTGAAAGTAGACTGCATACAAGTGTTCCTTTTTATATATATGACTGTACATAACCCCTCTATGGGTGTTCCTTAAAACAATTGGCAGCTAATAGTAGATTGGTGTTCCTTAAAAGTGTTAAAGAAACAGCTATAGATACGTTTTGAGCATTAATATATATACAAGATGGAACACTTAAAATTAGACTGCATACAAGTGTTCCCTTTTATATATATGACTGTACAGAACCCCTCTATGAGTGTTCCTTAAAACAAGTGTTCCCTTTCATATATATGACTGTATGGAGAACCTCTATAGCTGTCCCAATTTGAATATAATTTGCCCTTCTCAAAAGTGGTCAAAGCCCCTTAGTACACTATTACCCACTTACCCACTTTTCTAAACAGCATCCAATGCTATAGAATATTCTATATTAGAATATTCTATATAATTTGCCATTCTCAAAACTGCTCAAAGCCCCTCTATAGCCTCCCCAGGAATTATGGCTTATAAGTGTATCCGCTTTGTACACCAATATCCTCAAGCCCAGTGAGGTACTCAATCTCACCCTACAACCCTCTCGCTCTCTATCTCACTCTATCTTCATCCCCCTCTCAATTTCACTCTCGTATACAATTATAGTTATCATGGCTAGCTCTAGCTCTAGCTCTACCTCTAATTCCTCCCGTCCTCGCAACAACTACTGCATCATTCCTTGGACGCCTGCGCATGAAGAAACTGATAGCCAATTGGATCGGGCGGCGCAAATAGTTGTCGATGCCTACACAAACGATAATGAACGTTCGCGGGATGCCGTAGCTGCGTTGCTCGCAAGGCAGATAGGAGGAAGGCCTCATAATTACCAATTTGCAGAAGGTCCTGTCGGAACTTATATAGTAATTTTTCCTACAGTGAGAAGGATGAATAAAGCTATTCATCGTTCTCCAATTCGAAACGACACATTCGCGATGACGGTATCTCCATGGGATGCCAATCGTGGGACAAGAACGCCCACATTACAATACTATGTATGGATTCGCCTACATAATTACCCGATTTATTGCCATCAGTATGAAGAGGCAGAAACAATCGTTTCAAGTTTTGGCCGCTACATAAGTGCGGATGACCCTAGCCGACGTGGCGAAAATTTCAGATACTATCGCGTGCTGATCAAATGCATTGATCCTAACATGATTCCGGAGCAAATAACACTATATGTAGACAAGAGAGAATGGATCATAAGAGTTGTGATTGAGTCCTGGGAGCGTTGCGATCCAACAGATGACCCATGAATGTAGATTGTAAATTATTTCATGATGTAAATGATTATTCTTCACTCTTAAGTTTTGAACATTCATATATAAAATTAGACTGCATACAAGTGTTCCTTGAAATTAGACTGCATACAAGTGTTCCCTTTTATATATATGACTGTACAAAACCCCTCTATGGGTGTTCCTTCAAACAATTGGCAGCTAATAGTAGATGGGTGTTCCTTAAAAGTGTTAAGCAACAGCTATAGATAAGTTTTGAACATTCATATATACAAGATGGAAGACTTGAAAGTAGACTGCATACAAGTGTTCCCTTTTATATATATGACTGTACATAACCCCTCTATGGGTGTTCCTTAAAACAATTGGCAGCTAATAGTAGATTGGTGTTCCTTAAAAGTGTTAAAGAAACAGATATAGATACGTTTTGAACATTAATGGTTTAATAGCATAGTCCATTGTATGGATCTCGCTTTCAATTGCCCGTCTCGTCTTTGCTGTGCTGCACTTATTGTTGTTGCGATATGTCATCTTCGTACATCTGATTAAATATTTAATAAACTCAAATTAAAGACAAAATACAATTTTACATATAGAAATTGTAACAATAAATTGTCATTACCTGTCAGAAGTGCATAGAGTGCGTCATTTGCATAAAGCCAGTACGAATCTCATTATTTTATTTTGGATTTGTATCCGATATAGGAGGGTACCTGACAGGGTCTGTCGACATGTCAATGTTTTGAGGGGCCCACGGTGTCTTGCATATATAACAAAATAAATAAATTAGAATATGTGTATTAAAGACAAATTTATAGTAAATAAACATCTAGGAGAAAGTTAAGTAACATTACCGTTAATATCATGGCTGGATTGCACTGTACATCAATCCAATAAGGTAAGGGAATTATGGGCGAGTTGTTAATCGTAGGACTTTGCAGGTGAACCTACTTTAATAAATCGGGAGGAGGGGGCCAATATGGAAGACACATAATTATGTAAACAAATTAGTAAAATCGAACTATGAATCATATATTAAGACAATCAAATGAACATATAAAGAAGTATAAAACATTTACACTCTGTTGGGACGAGGCCGAAGGCGATGATGAGAAACGATTAAAGATTGAGCATTCACCATTATAAAACCTGTCCCTAGAATTTTGAGCCATCTATTTAAATAGAAAAAAATATTTTAATTAATGTCGTCTACCGTAAATTATAAGCCAACAATAATCGACTTACGTACGTAAAGATATACCTGTTGCTTGTTGCCTTTCATCTTAAGCCGACGTACAATTTTATCTGTCGTCGACTCCTTTCGTTTGCTTGGTGGGCGGCCTTTACTTCGAACTGACGGCGGGCTCTTTACTCTCTGGTCGTTACATCTAACATCTGAATCGTGCCTCATAGTAGAATGTATATTTTCGGTAAATTGGACATCATTGCTTCCCTTGGATGACGAAGTGTTCTCTAATTTCGTCTTCAAATCTTGAAGTGTGCGTGGCGTTATTTCGCATTTGTCATCAGACTCAGCAGTTATGTCTGCAATGTCGTAAATACGACTACATACTAGCTCATATCGGCTAATTTCTGCACTGCTCCCTAAGCTTTTATGCCATGCTTTCACCCGAGTATACCTCCGTCTGACATCCTTCCTCCATCGTGTTAGTATGTAACAAGTTGGGACAATCATCATCCTTCTATTAACTAGGACGGCAATAGAATGTCGGCATAAAATACCCTTATACTCAAAAAGACGACAAATACAACTAACTCGGGAGTTAGACTCATCAAAATATACAGTGAATACTATGTCTTTGTATCCTTCGCCATATTGTACATACTCGTTAACCCTATACTCATGCACGGTACCATTAGATGCTAGTAAAGATGTCTCACAATGCATTAATTCCTTTAACTCCGCTTGAAATTCTCGAAATTTAGCAATTGTGTACACATCTTGAAATTGCTTCTCAAATGCATAACGACTTATGGATGGGATGACGGAGCTGAATGATTTGTAGTCTAATTGTGCCTCCTTTTCAGCTTTATTCTTTATAGCGCTTTCATACTGCTCCACAAATACTTTTAACGTCGTTTTCGAGTTCACGTACCCATCAAAAAACGAATTCATGCTTTCACTTCTCTGTGTCGTGGACATTCCAGCCCAGAATGTATCCTTCACATAAACTGGCACCCACTTGCGTCTGTTCTCGTACAGTACTAACAACCAATCATTCTTTTCAAGTCCATAACAAACTATCATTCTCTTCCATTTATCCTCAAATTCAAGTTCTGTTAGTGATTCATAAATAGCATCCATCATAATGCTCTTAATAGAATGATATTCACCATAACTTTTTAGTTTCTCCGGTATCTTTTTTGTTATGTGCCACAAGCACCATCGATGTTTGGCATCGGGGAATACCACTTCAATAGCATTTTGCATTGCTTTATCTTGATCAGTGATTATTGCTTTGGGGGCATGATCGGACATACATGACAGCCAATTCCGAAAAAGCCATACAAACGAAGATGTATCTTCAGCAGAGAGTAAGCCGCATCCAAACAAGATTGACTGACCATGATGATTAACACCCACAAATGTAGCAAACGGCATATCATACTTATTCGTTAGATATGTCGAGTCGAAAGTAATTACATCTCCAAAACATTCATAAGCTGCTCTACTTCTAGGATCTGCCCAGAATATATTGCGAATACGAGAATCATCGTCCAGATCGATGGAATAAAAGAAGTTTGCATTTCTCTCTTGCATGGTTCGAAAATAATTACAAATGGCTTCGCCATCACCTTCACCAAGTTGTAAACGGCGCATTTTATCAATATAATTACGGGCATCCTTCTCTCCAAATGTCAAATTTTCATACCCACCAGCCTCAACAACAAAAGAATTAAAACTTTTATTCAATCTGATTCCGGCACGATCATTAAGATCAAGCCGCCTCTTAACACTACAATCTATAACTCGATTGCACGAAAAATATCGAGACTTGCAAGGACTTAATCCATGATTATGGTGAAGTTTGACCATACTTATTACACAAGTTAATAAAATTTTTCATTGATTGTTCATATATTTAAAAAAAAAAATTTCTCCACCATCCATAATTTATTAATATTGTTAAAAAAAAATTTATATATACTTATCAAAAAGTTAAAATATTTAATATATATATATATATATATATATATATATATATATATATATATATATATATATATATATATATATATATATAATTGTATGCACTATGGATTGATATTAAACGCGTGTCCAAAAAGTGTCCACATCCGACACAGACATACAAGTGTCCGTCACGGACACGCGAGGCTTATAGAAGTGTCTGTGATACATAGGTTATGATCAAACGAAACAACATGGGATTTCTTGTATGAATTCTCTTCCATTCCATAAATAAAATTGCAAGTCTTTCCAAATCGCCTCTAACTACTTGACCGTGGGGCATCTACTAGATGACTATGGTCTAATGGCCATACATTCCCAGACGATTCAATCCCCTTTTACCCAAAACTAATTCCACAACCTAACAAGAACATATGCAATATGTAGAATCATTATGAATACCATCCTTGTGCAACCCACTCCTCCAACTTAATGTTCTCATCTTTGCTATGCCCAATTCTATAACCATCTTAGTTCTTAATGACCGAACACTCCATCTGAAACTAACAGAACCATGCCAGCTATGGGCAGATTGAAATACGCTCCTCAATTTCTACATTTTAATTGACGACCCCTCACCTTTCGATTGTTCCGATTTTAGTAATTTCAATGATGGAAATGGAGATTTTGTTCAGATTATCAACTATGCTAACTATCAACTGCTAATCCGCAAATTTCGTCAGTCGACGAGCCAGAAAATTCATTAAAATTACTGGAATTGTCACTAAACGTAAACAAAATGTCATTTGATCGGCGAAGAGAACTCAGATCAATCTACCAAAACCCTAATAAGAACAATCCCATGACAGGGTAGCAAAGAGAAACAACAAAGTTGAGGTTGATCTGTTACAGGATGCAACTTTAAAACCCTAATAAGAGAGGGGGGAGAGCTCACAGATGTATCCTCCCATGCTAGCCCTAGAATCCGCCGCGACGATGACCCCCGCCTTGAAGATGAAGGCGAGCGTCGTCGTCCCCTTCGCGTGCTTCAGCGTCTCCTTCGCGTTCTTCTGAAACACATCGAACTACTCCCAAGCAAACCCCCACCCAAAATTGACAAGAAAACGAATTAGGGCAAAGATCGAGAGGAGGAGGAGAAGAGGACAGCAGGATCGGATTCAACTCACGTCGTCGCAGGAGGGGAGATCGAAGGAGGGGGCGGCGAACACGCCGTCGCCGACGAGGTCGTCGTCGTCGCCGACGGCGGAGGAGGAGTAGAGCGCGGTGGTGTCGAGCTTCATCTTTGTTGTGAGCAGCGCGTTAATGGCGATAGAGAGAGAGAGAGAGAGAGAGAGAGAGGGGTCTAGTACACGAGGACGCTACAAATAGGAAGAGGAAGAGAAAGAGGAAGAGAGGGAGTAGGCTTGGAAGAAAAGAAAGTAGAATTGGTAATTTTGCATAGAACACCCTGGAACTTTTGATTTTTGCGAATCAGGAATTGGCCTTTGAGAACTGGGGATGCAAACGGATCGGGTCGGCGGAGCTCCCGCCCCGATTAGCCGGAGAGTAAATGAGGAGAAATAAATGGATTCGGAGCGGAAAACGGATCCGAATCCGCCCCAAAAATTGTTTATATTTTTAAAAAATATCTCTAAAAAATAATAAATTCAGAAAAAAATTAATCATAAATAAATTGATGTTGTAATTTTAGTAGATTTTTTTTTTTTTTTTTTTTTTTTTTTTTGTTTTGTTTAATATATGCATGTGTTTGAAATTTTTAAAATTTATTAGATTGATATTTTTAATTTTTTTAGTTGATATTATTAATTATATATAACTTAATAATATTATTCAATACTATTAAAAAATTTATTAATTTATATTTACAAAATGGATTCAGGGCGCCGGCGGGAGGCGGATTATGAGACGGTGCGAATTATGCGTTAATTTTTTTAGCAGGAATCCCTGTTGAGAACATATAAAAAATATGAGCGAATTATGAGATAAATTTTTTGATCCGAATTCGGAGCAGGCATCCCTATTGAGAACATATAAAAATATAAAAAAAAAAATTATACTCATATATATATATTTTTGGAGTGTATGATATACATCTATGGAGATTTATTTTTGATATCATATAATGTTATAAATAAAATAATCTTATTTTATTAGATAGATGAGATGTATAATATTATAATTAAATTTTACACCATAATTATTATTACTAATGTCTATGTTTCTTATAAATTCTATCCATATTCGATATGAAACTATTAGGAGCGTCACATAAATACTTTTTGTTTATTTTACATAAATACCAATTTCCAAATAGTCTGTAGTTGAGGGGTCTATTTTACATTTTTCACATTTTTACATACATTTTCAGCATTGGGATTTACAAAATGAATAAAATTCTCTTAATTGAGAGGAATTATAAGATGCAGGGATTTATGATTGAATCATAGGTTCAGTGCTTGCATCAGATGTTTGAACACTTTCCCTGGCCTTTCTCACCTAAAAAAGAAAAGAAACAAAATCAGAAATAAATCATTTTTTGAATTCAAATGAGCAATGCATTAGTGAATTCAAGTGATACTGCTAATATAAGCTTTTCCCGTTTTGCATGAGAAAGTGCGGGTTCTTGCCAGATCATTGGCGCTAACCATTAATCCCCAAAACAAGCGTTAGAAATACGCAACCAATTCACTGAAAGTATACAAACACAGTATCCACGGATCTCAACCGGACTCAGCCTATCTGGACGTTAGCTCTACTGTTGGACCTCTTGCCGTTAGGTCTATTGTGAACTGCAGCATCACTCAACTTATTAGTCTCCTAGGCTCCTCCCAACACTTGTAGCGTGGGAATCGAGCCCGTACCACTGTCTCTGATACCACTTGTCGAATCGTTGGCGGTAACCATTAATCCCAAAAGCTCGAGCTATTAGAAACACGCAACCAATTCACTTAGAGCGTACAGACACAATGTTCACGGGTCTCGACCGGACTCAACCCACCTGAACGTTAGGTCTATTGTTGGGCCTCTTGCTGTTAGGTCTATTGTGGACCGCAGCCCCACTCAACTTATTGGGCAACTTATTAGTCTCCTGGGCCTATTGTCACGGAGCAGAAAGTTGGACCTATTTTTAATCCATAAATAAATAGCCAACAGATTCGAATATTTTACAGTAAATCATGTTTATCATAAGCGAACACCGAAGCAGCGGCGGGTACATTTTGGTTTGGCTGGATCAAAGCATGTTCGATTATTCTAATTTAGAATCAAACCATTTTCATGTAAAACAAACCAAATTGAACCGTTGTTTCAGTTCGGTTTCTTAGTTTGTTGATTTTTTCCCGAATTATACCCTTCCAAGAAGAATCTATTAGACATCTGCGGCTGAAGGAAACTAAAATGATCTTCCTGGAAGCTCCAATTTGGAGCTTCTACTTCGAGATGATACAAAAGTTATTAGGGGGATTCTAATGAAACAGTTATTAATGTCCTCTTCAAATGTGCTCAACTCAAACAGCACTTCAGCTCTAGCCCGATCTAACATGCCCTAAAGATAGGCTGAGATAATTGGGGGAACTCTCAGTTCCTCGGACATTTAACAAAAAGCTCAAAAAAAGAAGATCGAAAAACATTCAAAAGGTAGAATTCTAACTCAAATGTTGCAGAAGTTAGTTTATGATTCATCTACAGCATTGCCTGTAAATATACAGTTATAATTGAAATGACTTACTTCTTGTTCCCAGTTGGTGGAGAGCATCATTGCGATGAGAACCAAAATTTGTACGACCATCGCACATATAATTCCCATCCATAGGCCCTGGAGAAACAATTATTTAGTTGTAGTAAGAAATGATATACAGCAAGAAAGAGCAAAGTTTTAGCTCACCTTCCCACCGGCATGCAAGAAAAAAGCAAAGAGAACAGCAGAGGGAATGCCGACAGCATAATAGGCTCCGAGGTTGATTACTGAACATATCTTCTGCCAACCACATCCTCTAGCAGCACCTGTAAGTTTTGAGGTTTGATATTGAAAGGCGAATAATGCAAATTATACTTCATAGACAACTTTGATAGACCAATTAACCGAAAATAAATGATGGGTGAATGCAGAGTACTAGCGGGGAAATATAAAAAAAAGTTGCAGAACGAAGTAGTATTGGGCATATATTTTTATAGACAAGAAAAGTGACTATGCAGAGGGATTTTTACATGATGACTGTGATAAGCAAACTAAATTGAGAATTACAAAACTCTGAAGTCTGATGTCTTGTAGCGAAGAGCCAAGCTACTGATGTATAAAGATTCTATGAGCAGACTCACGGAGGCTGGGTTTGTTTTGGGGCAAGTACGGGATTATGACCTGTCCGACACACGAATTTTATTTTGTACTCGGTTATCCCTATGATGCAAACATAAAATTTAACTTTGTACTTGGATATTCCAATTTTGTGGAATAACCCAAACTGAAAAAAAGTTTAAAACTCACCTACATTTGTCACCGAACAAATGGCCGAAAATGTACTAGGGGATGCATGTGTGTGTATGTGAGAAGGCGTAGATTTGAATTTTCAACTTTGTTTCGTTTATAGATATTTCTTGAAAAAAAAATTAGGTTCAATTTATTGATTCCAGCAAATTTCACTAAAATTAAAGTAAGGAAGCAAGAATTTTTTTTTTTTCAGCAAGACGAAAAATTGAAATCGAATTGAAGCAATGCTAAGACGGTGATAAATCTTCAATATATGAGATAATAACAACCAACTAAAAATACATATATTAGTTCCAAAAGAGTAAATTCGATTTTTTCGGACATAAAATTTTTAGATTTGGTTGTTTTGGCAAAAAGATGGCTCGTAATGGTGGAAGGCTAGATTATAAGAGATAATGAGATATCAGGAGATGAGAGAGAAGATAAGATACAAGAAATGTATCAATCACACAATTGCAAGAGATCCACGATCGATGAGGATGGAGGTACACCACGAGTAGAACTTTGATAACTAGTAAGAAGAAAAGAAGGCACATACTCAGAATAAGAGAAGAGGTAGGATCAGAAGTCGATCTTGCCACGAGGAAGAAGCAATAACGATCAAGTTGAGGAAGAAGGCGATCTCCGCTCAAGGAAGAAGCATTGATGATCACACAGAAAAGAAGAACACCACGACAAAGATAAAGAACAATAATAGAAATTTCTATTCATCAAATTTGTTTCTCAAAACATCAAGAGCCAAGTATTTATAGTGTTAAGAGCCTATCCTGTAATAAATTCTTGTCCTTTTATCTTCAACACAATATGGTCACCTAAGGGTCATGCATAGAAGACGAGGAGATTTTAAGTGTCGTGGCACGGGATCGTGCCGAAAATTTGCCGGCACGGTGCGTGCCGAGCGGTACCGGTCTCAAAAAATACATATGTGCCGACACATAATGGCATGAAATATTTATTTTCTTTAGCAATAAATTTATTTAATTGCTCATTATGTATCTTTATCAATTCTTTTGAACTTAATTGAGAAAATTACTTAATAATTTAAAGAAAATGGGGTTTCAGTTGTGTCATCGGCACGGGGATGCCGGTATCTTGTTGGCATGATAGGGCACGGTGGATACGGACCGTGTCGATGAAGACTTAAATCCTTGGTTTCTATGTTTATTAGAGAAAAGGGATTTTGGATTAGCCGAATCAACTAAAACGAAACGATTTAAGCCCGAATCAAACATGGACTTACAAAATAAAAGAAAACTGCATTCAAAAATAAAAAAGTTTTATTTGTTGCATTAGCAGGGAATTATAACAAAATGCAGCATAGAGAACCTGAAAATTTGGACTTAACCAACCTGAAAGAGTGCATTGGATCCCATCCATAAAATCAGAAGCAGCAAGAAACGGCATCATAGTTGATACATATTTCACTACTTCTTCTTCATTGCTATATAAGTAGCCCCAAATATCGCATACCAAGATGGTAGCTAAGGCAAAAATTAGGCCCTCAGTTATGGCTATGGCTACCGCAACATATACCGCTACGCGTGCAGCTTGCGGACGCCCAGCTCCTAGTTCATTTGAAACTCTAATACTGTAAGAGGAAAAAAAGAAAAATAAGATGAAAGTAGTCTTGATTAACAAAATTACAATAATTGCAAAAAATTGTTCAACTCCTCTTGCCTTGCAGCATTGCTGAGACCAGTTGGGATCGTATAAACCACCCACATTGTGTTGAGGCTGGCAAAATAAGTTACGGTTAGCAGACAATAGATTATAGACTGTAAAATTAGTTAAACTTCAAATTGCATTGGTCCTTAGACAAAAGAGAAGAATTTAATGCTAAGGAAAGTGTTCCGTAGAACAGAATAAGTAAATTGGAATCAATTAGCAGAATAACAATGCCAAACTAACCATCATTTGAGGCATTAATATTTAGAGCCAGAACTTGAATTAGATTGAAAGAGTAAACAACTAAAAACTGTGAACTCCGGAAACCATCAGGGATGGAGTCTCATAAGGGAACACTCTTCAATTGTAAAGGAAAGATCAGCCAATGCCTCCATGAAAGGATAGATAATTTCATGAAGTAACGCCAGGATACAATAGTTACACAAAGCAGAGAAAAATTATTCAACAGTTAGAGAGACTTTGCAAAGTTCTGGCACTTAAAGAATTGAAGGCAGAAAAGATCAAAAGCACATAGTCGAGATGGTTTACTAAATATCCTAGGGTTTTCTTCAATTTTGACAAAATCACAGAAAACCATGTAATAATTTGGACGATTCACATATCTATTTCTGTTCAGAAGAAACAGAAAATGACTCGACTATAAAATTTTCTATAATCATGTTTTTGTAAATCCATCTTCAATCATATGCTGAAGTTGTAACTAGTGCTTTATAGCAGAGGACAGAAAACATCTTCTCTATGTTACACTTGCCTAATATTTCCTTTTGCACATTCTTCAGAAATGAAACCAAGCAACCATTTCATGCAGGCAGTTGGACTACTTTCAAGGACATAAAAAGAGAAGGCATCAACAGTTCTTTTGAGCAAATGTGACAATTTATTCTAAAACTATAACTGATTAGAAGAAGTTCAGAGTTCATTTGCTAACCTGATCGATAAAACTGAAGTCTCTAGTTTTGGATTGGGAAGAAAACCAGATAGAAGAACCACCATTTCAAACGCCCAATATTCTAAGCTGCATCAATTTGTGTCTATAAACCATCATTAGTTAGTGCATAATTTGGGACAGAAAAGTAGATTTTAGACTAAACAGAAAACATCGATCATAGCTAGTTAAATCATGTAATATATGAAGTTCTCACAAAATACGCATAAGAAACAATTACTTCCACAAGATACTATTCATAGCATCCAGTACGAGAGAGAGAGAGAGTGTGTATACTATTTCCACAACATGAAATATCATGCCACCATGCATGAGAGACTTGGCTATCCTATTATGAAAACTAGTTTATATGTGAAGTGGAAAAGTAGCCAACCCTATTAGTATTTAGTTTATCAAATTGATAAGAAAACGTCTGTGTGATGAAAGTAAGAGAAGGGCCTGACATGTTGAAAAGCATATTACCTGGGTACTTCTCTATAATATATCTATGAATTCTCTAATAATTTAATTTAGCATTCCATACCAAAAAAAATATGACGAAAACCATACAAGATCTTGAAAGGAAAATTTTCTCTGGTAGAACTGTGAACGAAAATTACCAAGTCATAAAAGCCGACGGAACGGCAAGTCTCAAAAAGTTAAGTACATCACTTAGTGCCTCTGTTGAAAATCCAGTCCAAGTCCTCCTGCAAGCTCGAGAGAGCTTGATGTATAGTGCTAATAGAAGCGCGTTGATCCAGTAGGATATAGTTGTTGCCAATGCTGCACCTTTGGTTCCAAGGCCAGATTTATACACCAAAATCCAACATAATATAAGATGAAGTAATGCAGTTACCCCAGAACTAATCACCATTGGAAAGATTATATTTTGGGTTTGTAGAAATCTAACTTGGCATTGAAGCAAACCATAGGCAAAGAGGCCAGGGATCAGCCAATGAGCGTATAAACCGGCTTCTTTTGATATTTCGGGATTCTGACCAACAGCCATGAGAATTTGGCTTGTGTTGGCCCATATTAAAGCTAGTGGAATACTTGCAAGGAGAATAACAAACATAGCCCTCTGCATATGTATACCGAGAATATGGTATTGTTTTGCCCCATAGGCCTGCCCACAAAGTGTGTCGAGTGCAGTTCCCACGCCAAGCTTGTTATGAAAAAGGAAAGGAGATAGATAAATTAATCAAGCCTTACCAGTGAAAATTGTACGTAGTAAAGACTGAACATGAGATATTAGACAGCGAATAAGAGACAGTAAGTAATAACTGACTATTTGTAAAGCATACAGGTGGCATGCATTTTGTTGGGGAAAATTACCATATTTGTTTACATGTTTTATCTTCAATATTGGATTAAAAAGAAAACAAAGAGAAAAGGAAAAAAATTGAAATGGTCGACAAAATTCGTTTAATGCATTGCTAGTCTTCTACTAAAGTTAATAAGAGTTTCTGTTTTACTCACAGTACCATGGCCATGTGATGCTGCTACTCAAAATCTAGATCAACATCTCAGCTTGACTTATTGTCCCTCTCTTTTTATGAAGACTCGACTAAGTCTATTAACATGAAACCCTGTAAAAGTGATAGTTTAAAAATATAATTGTTCCCCTCGGTTAAATATTCTATTGGTTTGAGCAGAAATTGCCACATAGGCGGCAATCCTCGCCAAGTGGCAATTTCCTTCTGATTTAACGAACTTTTTGACGAAAATATTGGATTGAAACAATAAATAAATATTAGTGACCTATTTGCAAAATAATAATAATAATAATAAAAGGTTGGGAATTGAAACAAGAAATAGGGTAAAGGTTGGGAATCAATGTTGTAATTCAAATTGATATAATGAAACTAGCCAAGAAAGCAAGCTTCTTCTCTTGAAAGGAAAATTAAGGCAATCCTTAGATTCTTTATTCATATCCTTATCCACTATTCTAGTTGTAGGTTAAAGACTATTTTTCTCATTTCCAACAGGCAAATTTTTTTTTTTTTTTGGAGAACCCCCAATCTTTTATCTGTTTAGGCGGGACCCTTGAACTTTCGATTATTTTGAGTTAACTAATTAACATCAAATTAATTCCAGATTTCATTAAATTCAAATATAATTTTGTTAACTTTAATGGTTTTACCTTTTTTTTAGCTAATAAAAATGTTGTTTCAACAAAGTCATTAATTTCGTTCAAATTGAAATAACTGAACATTAAGAGGGTACCAATCCAAAAAAAAAAAAAAAAGTCCTGAGGTCTATTTCACAATGGCCTACAGGTGATGGGGTCTCCTTACACCCTTTTTGGATGTTGGAATAAGATATTCAATATAATCTATCAGAGTTCAGGAGCTTGATTTTGCTCTTTAAAGGCCTTGCCATCCATGATTTAGTACGATAATATATTTCACCTGGGAGGTGATTTATTTTATTTTGAGTACGCTATTCAATCTAAACATTTTATCACACTACTCATCTACCAAATAATACATGCTTCTTGAGTATAAATCAAAGAGATATCCCGAATAAGATGCTCACACATCCAAACAGGGCCTTTAGCTTTCTAATATATATATCAGCGTTGCAGTAGCAACACATAATTCATCAACCAAGCAAGAAACAAATTGTTGGGAATCTGGTACTCGCCCCAGTACCAGATTTTGTGAATCCACAACCTGCTCCGGTATCGATTGTTGGGATTCCGCAACGAAAACGTCAAATCAGATTTTTACCATAAATCCGTCTTTCTAATAGAAACTAGAACCGACACAACCACAAAAAAGAGAAAAAATCAAAGCAGAAAATGCAGAGGAAATAAAATTCATTAACCAAGAGAAGAGTTACACCTGACTCCTTTTCTACACAGAGTAGCTTCAACCCGAGCCATTTTCTTGAATCTCTCTTACCCTTCTCTCGTCTTTTATAAATCCGAAAGAAGACTTCTCTTTGTGTGCACCCGTGCACTAGGTGCATAAAACCATGGCCAACTTTCTCTCAAGCACGGCTCACCTCAACAGGAGTCTCAACCCGAACTCATCTTTTTAGACGTACTTACCTCTAGCATAATGTACACTATATATATAGAGCCCACAAAACATACCCAAATCTAGTATAATTAGGAATCCTACTCTAATTAATATTTAGATTTAAATAAATCTATCTCTAATAGATTTAAATATTGATCCTATAACACCCTGGGATTGAGATTCTGATTGGATATATGAGACCATGCACGCTAATAATAATAACTGGACTTAAGCATTTTAGGCTGTAGTTTGGGCCCAACAAGTTATTATTGCTAGCGGGTCGGGTCGTCACAAATAATATCAAAATTGAAGTGTATTTGTGATCTGGTTTGGACCCTGGCCCTGTTTGGTAACAGGATAACTTGTGAATAAAGCATTTTATTCTTAAAAATCTTCCAAACAAGATTAAAAATGGCCAGAATAATTTATTCTGGTCAAAACGGGTAATTCTAACTTATTCGAGAACTACCCGTTAAGACCTATTCTTCTAAACCCTTGGAATTGTCTGTTGCGTGCAATTTATTCCAAGGGCATCAAGAGAAAATTGCTCCTCGTTACAAGCGCCCGCCTACCCTCATCTTCATCACCTCTTGAAAAGCTTCCTCTCTCCCACTCGCGCCACTCGCTCCACTTTACTTCCATTTCTTACCTAACCCTAACTTGAAAAACCCTTATCTCCTTTACTCCGAGCACTCTTCAAACCCTACTACCTCTGTAGGCAGGAAGGTGGTGGTTTCTCTCGCCTCTTTACTCGGTCTCTCTACGTTGTCTTCGACTCTTCCCCAGTACGCATCATCATCATCTTCCCTCTTAACTCCGTATCTTACCTACTGCAGTTGCCTCGTCGCCCTTTGTGCCTCAAAACCTCCATTAATTGAGGAGGTGTGCTACTTGGAGATTTTGGTGAGTCTCCATTAACTCCGTATCTTATCTATTGCGGTTGCCTCGTCGCCCTGGGAATCAAAACCTCCATTAATTGAGGTGTGCTAGTTGGAGATTTTGTTGAGTTTCTATCTCACCTACATTTGCCAAAGAGCCGATCGTGCTGTAGATCTGTCGTTACTCGAGGTGAGCTCCCTTGGCGGGAGAGCGGCATTACTAATTTATTTTTTCCCCCATCTTTTTCAATCTCCTTTCGTCTCTAATGTCTAGTCGCATCCATTTACTCCGATTATCTACTCCAACTGGCACAAGTAATTTGATTGTTGTCTTCTATTTAAATACGACACAGTAAGGTCCAATGCAATCCCTTCACCAAAAAGGGCATTCGAGGGAAACTTGTGGTTGTGTACTCACTACTCAGACTAAGAACAATTTCAGTACTTCTCCTATATATCTTTCAGAGGTGAGGTTTCCTTATGTAAGATCTACTCTACATTGCCGTTATTTCGAGGATTTGGTTTTTTTAGCTGTGATGCATGTTGCAAGTCAGATGTATTAATGGCTTGGAGGCATGGAAGCAGTTCTATGCAGCTGCCATAGAGATACACATGACGACATCATCATGCTGAGCCAAGTGCCTTCTTTATGATAATCCATTGTAGTTTTCTTATTTTTTTCTTTTTTTCTGTTTCTATCTGTGCTAAACTTTTTTGTTCTACGACAGAGTCCAAATTTAAAATTGATTTTGACCTTTTAATGCTGATTTTGACCTTTTAATGCTGATTCCTTTAAAATTGATTTTGACCTTTTAAAATTGATTTTATTTTTAAATTTTTCTGTTTGAAATTGAAAATTGAAAATTTAAATTTTATATTTTTAAATAATAATTTCCTATTTTTTTAGTTTTAAATTTTAAAAATTTTAAATTTTAATTTATAATTTTAAATTTCAAATTTTATTTTGTTTATTCAAAAAAACTCTGAAACGTCAATAATATGTCGATATCTTTTTACGCTGTTGGGCCATCTAAACTGACAGACTAACAAAATATAAAATATAAAATTTAAAATTAAATTTTAAAATTAAAATTAAAAATTAAAATTAAAATATAAAATTAAAATATGAAATTGAAATTTAAAATTTAAATTTAAATTTAAAATAAAATTTAAAATTTAATATATAAAATTTAAAATTTAAAAATTAATATTTCAAAATTTAAAATTTAAAGTTTTATAATAATAATTTTAAGTAAAATATGAGATATAAATAAAGGTAATTAGATTATGAATTAAACCAATTTCTCCACCATGCCATGTAACAAACAATTTAAATACAAATTTAAAGTAATTTCTTACATAGAATATTGTTTAAAAATAATTGCATTTAATAATATTAGCCCATATAAATAGTACTAATATTACAAAATAAGAAAACTTCACAAGGGCAATTTTGGTATTTCGAAAAAAATGTATTTACTTTTTTCTCCAATTCTCAATTATTCTCGTAACACAACCAAACAAAAAAATAAATTATTCTATGGAATAACACATTTGCATACCAAACAAAAATTTATATTTACTCTTAATTATTCTAGAATATATCTTTGTTCCAAGTATAAAAAAATTAATTCTTCTAAACACTATTCTATTTCCAAACGGGGCCGAAGGTCTGGGGTTTGTAACATCCCAATAGTCCCACATCGGATGTGATTAAGATTCTGATTGTATATATGAGATCATGCACGATAATAATAACCGAGTTTAAGTATTTTGGGCATAACGAGTTATTATTGTTAACGGGTCGGATCGTCACAGATCCTAATCTAACTAAGATTTAATTACAAAAAATCTAACCAAATCCTAATACGAATACATGCAAACACCCTATGAGACAAATCATCAAACACCTTACATGCAATCCACCCTCCCTTTTCTCATCAACGCTAAACCAAATCAGCAAAAGGGGAACCAAATCTCGGACATACCAGGACGCTGAACCCGGAGACGTTGGCGAAGGAGGCGGCGACGGAGGCGCCGGAGAGGGCGAGCACGCCGAGGTGGCCGACGACCATGACGGAGATGACCTGGAGCAGGTACTGAAGGAGGCTCACGGCGATCAATGGCGCCGCGAGCCCTAGCTGCCGAGGGACCTCATCGGCCACGGCGATGGAGATCGGAGGGTTAGGGGTTTCCTCTTCTCCTTCTCCCATTGAAGTGCTACGGAGGGAGACGAGAGTCGAAGAAGAGAATCGAGAGTGATTTATAGAAAGGGTTAATTACGGCTCCCAAAAAAACATATCGGTATATTTCTATAAAGTTCAACCTTTTATATTTATCCATTTAAAAGTCCAACATTATCTATATATATCTTTACTGTCTATCTTTATTAAAAAAATCTAATTAATCACAGATTAAATATTTAATCTTAGTTAGTTAATGAGGTAAATTTATTTTTTTATCTTTTCAAATATTTCTGTATTATTTTTTAAAAGAGTATTTTTAAAAGGGTAAAACTGTTATTTAACAAATTATCTGTTAAAAATTAAACAATAAAATAATAATAATAATAAATCGGAGGAATAAATATGAATAATGTTGAATTTTTGAAGGAATAAATATGAAAAGTTAAATTTTGCAGAGATATATCTGCTATTCGATATGTTTACATAGAGCCGTATGTAATTAACTCTTATATAAATATAAATGAAAAAAAAGGTCAACGTATTGGTCCCGATTTTGAAATGTTTTGTGTGGACCCGGTTCATCCGTACACTCCGTGCACCGAACACTTCATCTATAAATATCCCTTTATCCGCTTCATTTCTTGGCCACTCCACTCTCTCCCCCCACTCCCCCCACAACGATGCAGACCCCAATCCAGCCCCATCTCCAAAACCCCCAACACCATCTCCCCCTCCTCCCCTTCCTCCTCCTCCGCCGCCCCTACCCGCTCCGGCGTTCCTCCCCGGCACCGCCGCCGCCGCCGTTCTTGAGAGCTCGCTGCTACTGCGGCGTCGGCGTCGGCGTCGGCGGAGGGGGTGGAGTGGAGCCCCAGCAGAGGAAGAAGGCGGCGGCGGCGTACCCGTTTGGCGAGATCGAGCCGCGGTGGCAGAGCTTCTGGGAGGAGCACCGCACGTTCCGGACCCCTGACGAGGTCGACACCTCCAAGCCGAAGTGCTACATCCTCGACATGTTCCCTTACCCCAGGTGAAAGCGCCT
This sequence comes from Tillandsia fasciculata, assembly GCA_029168755.2. Classification (NCBI taxonomy): domain Eukaryota; kingdom Viridiplantae; phylum Streptophyta; class Magnoliopsida; order Poales; family Bromeliaceae; genus Tillandsia; species Tillandsia fasciculata. The sequence goes on from CM054941.1 coordinate 22,021,059, forward strand.
AGCCCTAATTGGGGGAGAGAAACCCTTTTGGTTTCTTGTCGTAAGATCTGGTTTTGGGAATTTATGAACTTGTTAAAGTTGAAATTTTAAATTGAAATGAGGGGAACCCATTAGTTAATCTTGTGGGAATATATGAGGAAAGAGCTAGGTTACTTAGATAGAATATTTTGAATGGACATAATTTGTTATCCTAGGTGAACTTCTTGATAGTAATGGGGGTTACCCCTTTTATTTTTTTTCGTGTCGTTGTCGGATGGGTTTTAATTTGCTTCAGATAAAGTGAAGCACTTGTGAATGGAATTTAGGATCTTAATAAAACCAAAGTGGAATTAGGAGTACCTATGGCCTATATCTATTTGTTTATCTTGTGGAAATATTCAAAATTTTTCTTCCTTTTCCTTTAATCAGCATTATATTGAGAGGAGGAAAAAGTGGGTTCTTTGGATAACATTTCTTGATTTTCTCTTCCCGAAAGTGGAAATTGGGGTAAAGATTTATGGAAATGTTAATTCAGAGATTTGGAGTTGTTCGTAATGAATGAGGGGGGATTTTTATGTAGGTATGTATCAAAAGGGTGCTACCCTATTGTTTGTGTGATGTAGGAAACGAATTGATTTGTCCATCTTGATTGGCAACTCACAGCTGAAGCTATTGAGTTGATGAGATTATATACCCTATCTTAATGCATGAAAAATGATTCACTTACAAAGAAAGGTTTTATTATATGCCTATTGCCTTATTGGAAGATTGATCATGTTGGTTTGATCAATTTTCCTGTTTCCACTCTCTTATTGCAAAGTCGAACTTAAGATTACATGAAAAATTTTAAATGCACAATTTTGTGGAACTTTGAGTTGCCTTATATTCAACTCTGATCTTTATTTGACTAGGATGATCACATAGATAAACTTCCATAATTTGTTTCTGAATTCACTTTGCAGCGGAGCTGGCCTACACGTTGGTCATCCCCTTGGATACACGGCTACTGACATTCTCTCAAGATACAAACGCATGCAAGGTTTCAATGTTCTGCATCCAATGGGATGGGATGCATTTGGTCTTCCAGCTGAGCAATATGCTATCGAGGTTGAATTGAAACTTTTTGTGGCAAATACACTGGTGTACGCCTTTTTGTTTTCGGGTGAATAACCTACCTTTTGCACAGACAGGAACCCATCCAAAGATCACAACAGAGCGAAACATTGAACGCTTCCGGTCACAGGTAATTTTGACGTGGCTAGTCTTTGTTGAACTTTTTTAATCATCTGTGTGAACATCAAGGAATAAAGTGCCGTGGCACGGGAGCGTGCCGTTGTCCGCCTGGCACGGTATGGTACCGGCAAGCTTTCGTGCCGACACGTGGCACGCTTGCATGCCGATGGATACGCATGACCTCTCAGTGGCACGCTCTGGCACGTTTTTTTTTATAGTTTTTTTGTTCCTAATAAACTTTTATAATGTTATTTTGAAAGATTTAGTCAAATAATTATGAATATTGACTATATATAGCTTACTATACTAATCAATTAATATAGTGGTAAATTTTTTTAAATGTAAAAAAAAATTATACCTCATCGAGAATAGAAATTAAAATATAATAATAAAATTTACTAGTAAAATTCATTTAAGAAAGTTAAAAAAAAGAACAACATACTGAAAAAGAACAACATGAGCAATAAATTATATGACAAATAAATTAAATAAATTTAAGTATCAATTGATTTAATTTAATTTTTAATTTTATTAGTATTTTTAATTTTTTAAATTAAAAAACAAAATTTAAAGTAAAAATTATTTTATTGCAAATCTTATATAAAATACTATATCTATCCAAAATAATTAAAAATTTACTATATAATAATTAAATCAAGTATATCTATTTCAACTTTTTATAACAACAGATAAAAAATTATCTAATTATATATATATTTTAAAAAAACTTTACAAATTAAAAATATTAAAAAAAAAAAAAACTACGTGGGATACAAAGGCCAATCCCCAAAAAAAAATCACAAGAAAAAAAAAATCGAATGAAGAACATAAGGACTTATCAAAAAAAAAAAAAATCCACCAAAAAAAAAAAGAAAAAGATGAGAGACACAAAAACCACCAAATAATAAATAAATAAATCTTCAAAAAAAAAAAAACTCAAAAAAAAAACAATCAAAACTATTTTGAGTGTATGAGAGAGAGAGAGAGAGAGAGAGAGAGGAAGGAAGGAGGGGGCGGCATAAAAAAAAAACAAAAAAAGGAAAAAAAAAAAACGGCACGAGCGGAACGTGCCGCCCTTGCCGCGCGATACCCACGAGGGTATCGCGCTGTCTCGCGGCGATACCCTCGTGGGTATCGCGGCACGGGGGGGTGTGGCACCCCCCTGTACCGTGCCCCCATATTGGGGGCACGGTACGTGTACTTGAAACCTTGGTGAACATTAAAGATGTTTAATCCCAATATGTCGTATTAAGAATGTCTTGTCAAGATCATTTAGACTCAGTAAGAGAGAACAATGACATGTGGTTAATGCTGGTTTCTGCTAGTATGGCTTGTTGAAATTTCAGGTCTGATGTTTCGATTGTTAGCCAAACGAGCCTTCACTCTATAATTTACGTGGATGTTTATGTTCTTTTTATTTTTTTTTGCAGCTAAAAGCTTTAGGATTTTCTTATGACTGGGATCGTGAAATATCCACCACTGAACCAGATTACTATAAATGGACCCAGTGGATTTTTCTTCAGCTTTTGAAGAGAGGACTGGCATATCAGGTCCTGAAAACTGAACTATTATATACTTCTTGGACTGCTTTGTTTACTGTACCTCATTATGTTTTGATAGTGTTGTAGTTGTTGATTATGATGGTTTATGCAAACATTTCTTTTGATATATGTACAACAGGCTGAGGTGCCTGTTAACTGGTGCCCTGCTCTTGGCACTGTTTTGGCGAACGAAGAAGTCATCAATGGTGTTAGTGAACGAGGCGGTTATCCTGTTGTAAGAAAGGTATTCATGGAATTTTTTACATTGTCCTATTGTTTCATTTCTTCTTTTTCATTATTCCCATTTGCTCTATTACCCCGTTTGATTAGTCACATCCTGGTTTTCAGTTACTTAAGAAGGCACACTTAGGGTCTGCTTTATTTTGCCGGGCTAGAGCTTTTGCAGGAGTGCTGTTTGAGGGGATCTGCTTGAAGAAGAACCAGCGGCTTTTTCACCAAATCTCCTCTACAGCTTCTCACTACAGAAGAAGCTGAAGTTTCATATTGAATTTTCTGCTTTTGAGGCCAAAATGATCATTTTGGCTTCTGCCTCAGCAAAGCTCCAAGCTGTATGTTAGCCAAATGCCTGGCTTTCAAAAGCTCTTACATTCTGGAGTAGATATTCTATTCCAAAAGCCAGGACAAATGAGTACGTGATTGAAATTGCCTTATTACCATTTTTTTGTTGACCAAATAGCCTATGCGGCAATGGATGCTCAAGATAACAACTTATGCTGATCACCTTCTGGAAGATTTGGATGATCTTGATTGGCCAGAAAGCATCAAAGAAATGCAAAGAAATTGGATTGGGCGCTCTGAAGGTGCTGAGATTGAATTTCATATTGTTGATCTTCAAGGACAGGAACGAGGATTACATCTATCCGTCTTCACAACCAGACCGGACACCATCTTTGGCGCAACGTATATTTTATTAGTTTCCAATATGCATATATTAAGAGAAAAATATAATTTGAAATTATATGTATTTACAAAAATAGCCCTGCCAAGTTATTTATTTATAGGGGTAATTTTCTATATACCCCTAAAAATTTCCCTGTTTTCAGATTTACCCCTCTTAGAAGGCTAATATTAAAACTACCCTTCTTACGTTCCAACTTCTTTCCAAAATACCCCTGAAGTTAAACTCTGTTAGTGTACCGTTTGGAGCTGCTGTTATCTGTGTGAAATTACCATTTTGCCCTTTCAAATATACCCTAAAACCCTAAAAAACCCTAAACCCTAAAACCCTAAACCCTAAACCTTAAACCCTAAATCCGGGCAAAATAGGTATATCTGATAATTTTCAACTCCGATTATTATTTAACTCTAGTTTAACCCTAGTTAACTTAACAAAGGGAAATGGTAGGGGTATTTTTAATAACGGTGGAACGTATGAGGGGTATATTGGAAAGAAAAAAATAAGAGGGGTAAATCAGATATTTCTTCAGATTTCAGGGGTACACAGACAATTATTCCTTATTTATATATCCTAACAAAATCTTAATTTTCATATGAGCCAAAATTCTCTCTATAAAAAGCTAGCTTCCCTTCACGAATTTGGATGACTCTCTAAGTATTTACAGTATTGTAGTAAGAATCTGCATCTGTGAGGCGTGTATATGATAATTCAGATTTCACTGAGGTATACATGATTTTGCAGGGATATTTATGGAAATGTACCTTTTAAGTATTGTTCGAACGATAGTATAGCCTTGAACTGTTTCTCATGCTGCAGATATCTTGTTGTGGCGCCCGAGCATTTCCTATTATCATCATTAATAACCAAGGATCAGCATGAAGCTGTATGTTTTCTTCTTTAAGGTTTAGCTTCATTAACACTCGTAAGAAAATGAAAAGGAATTTTTTTGCACATTCAGGTTGAGGAGTATGTAGAGATGGCAGCAAAAAAGAGTGAACTCGAAAGAACTGATCTTCAAAAGGAGAAAACTGGAATTTTTAGTGGTTCGTATGCTAAGAATCCAGCTACCGGAGAAAAAATTCCAATATGGGTAGCAGATTATGTTTTAGGAAGGTTTTTCTATTTTCACTTCTTTGCATTTATTTTGCATTTGGCAGTTATTATACTTTACTTTGTGATGGCTACACAAGATTTTTGAATACCGTAATGGTTGATAACAGACTGCTTAAATATTGTGTGAGAATTATTATTCACATATTTTTTGCTGGTCCTTGCTATCTTCTTTTTTTTTTTTCTTTTTTTTTTTTTTTTTTCGAAATTAACTTGTCTTCTAAGAGTACGTAACCTTTTGTTGTTCTAGTCTCTCCAATGTGAAGTATCTTTAGTGCCGTGTCTTGCATTTTCATATTACTTGTTTTTTGATACTTTATATTTACAGTTATGCCCCTATAGTGTTGTTATATTGGGGGAACTGAATTTATGTAGCTTAGCTGTTGCAAAGCTCATTTCAACAAATTAAGAATTATAATCCTTTAAGATATCTCAAAATCTGGCCTATTTTCTGGTTATTCTGCTTTGTTCATCATGTAAGGAGTATTTTAGTGTGTATTCTTGGAGACTGAATTTTTTTGCCTATATGGTGAACCATCACATTACATTTATCCTTTTCAAAAGAACAGTGTGAAAGTTTATTTTATCCTTTTCTAAAGAACAGCAGGAAAGTTGTTATTCAGACAACTGTAGACAAAATCTGAATTTCAGAATTTGGAAATGCAAGTTTACATGCTTTCCTACCTTCAAATGTAGTTTCTGTCGGGCGATCAGGGCATAAGGCAACGTATATGCCCTCCAAGATCTTAAGTTTGCTTTATATTAACCTTGTACATGCTAAGGTGTCCCTCTTGAAGAAACATTTTCTGATCAAATATCAACCTCCCTCCATGGATTATATGAGTTTCCAACTTAAAAGTATCTTTATAAGAAACTTCAATTTCGAGTGGTATGTATGAACATTCAGATTTTACAGGTTCATATATGCAAATAGATGATTTGTGTAGATATGCGTGTATAAACCTCTTGTTATTATTTCTGTTATTGGCAATGAATTATAAACTTCATACTCGTGTGTGCTCTATTAGTGCAGCATCATAACCTTTGATTTGTATTCATCATGCAGTTATGGCACTGGAGCAATCATGGCCGTACCCGCACATGACTCTCGTGACTATGAGTTTTCCTTAAAATATAAAATACCAATAGTTGGAGTTGTAAAACCCCCTGATGAAATTTGTGATCTCAATAAGCCATATGTTGATGATGGTATCATAGTAAACTCATCCAATTCGGTATCTGGGTTGAATATTAGTGGTCTATCTTGCAAGGATGGTGCTTCGAAAGTCATTCAGTGGCTTGAGAGTACTAACAATGGAAAGAAAAAGGTGTTTTCATTTGCCTAAATTGGATTTCTTTTTCAGATTAATTACGAATCTAGCCCCTAAAGTTTGACTCCAATCTTAGTCTTGCTCTCATTCTAATTTTAGCAATTTAAAACCTGAAACTTGTCTCTTCTTTTGATTTTGTCCGCAGAATTCAAGTTAAACAATTCAGTCCTTGAAGTTTAACAAAAAGAAAAGGCTAAGAATGGTGCTGACATGGTATCTATTTCAGACAGTAAACCAACTGAAGGAATTAAATTGTCACATGCAACAAACTTCAGGGACTAAATTGATAAAATGGAAAGAATAAGGATGAAGCTAAAATTGGAGTCAAACTTTAGCTATTTTATTTGTTTAGTAACCAATTCTCTTTTCATACTTCTCGTGTTGTATGGCAATTTAAATTGAATAAAATCTATGTTTAGATCAATTACAAGCTAAGAGATTGGCTTTTGCTCGACAACGCTATTGGGGTGAACCTTTCCTGTAATTTACCTTGATGACACTGATGAAATAATGCCTCTTTCTGAAAGTGAGCTGCCTCTAACTCTTCCTGAATTGGATGACTTCACTCCAACTGGAACAGGAGAACCACCTTTGGCCAAAGCCACATCTTGGGTATGTTTTTCTTTAACTAGTTTTGATGCAGGTGTATTTGATAGTTTTCTTCAGAAACTTTTTATGTAGCTGTAGTTATAGGCTGGTTAGTTTTAGTTACTAGGTTGGTTTAGAGGAAATTTAGGGTGGTGAAAGCCCAGGATAACATTGACAATTAGCAATTTTTTCTTCTTTTGTCATTCGATGTGAAAAAAGAAGCTGTAATCTTATGACCCATAGATTGTTTTACATGTATTTCTTTCCTTTATTTTCCTTTTTAGTAACTAGTCCGATGGAGTAGAAAGAAAGCATAATTTCTTTGTGCAGTTCTTGCTGTTTTGAAGTTCATTTCTCTTTTGCCTTATGTAATATGTCTAAAATGAGTTCCATCTTCTTATTTAGGTTAAAACTGTCGATCGTTTATCAGGGAAACCTGCAAGAAGGGAAACTAGTACAATGCCGCAATGGGCTGGATCCTGCTGGTATTTTCATTACTTTTTTGTTAACTATTTAATGGATGGAATTCGAAAACCACATAAATTAACTAGTTTGATGGGTTTTAATTTTGTTGGTTTCCTCTTATTATTATAGCAGTTAAATGGTGAAACTATTTTCAGATAATGTATCCATCAAATATGATACTTCTGATTTCTAAATAACTTGTTAGGTACTATTTGAGATTCATGGATCCCAAAAATCCCACTACTCCGGTTGACAAGGCCAAAGAAAGGTAGGGAAGTTTTTTTTTTTTCATTTGTTCTTTACAGCCACAAGAAAGGAAGGCTTTATTGGAGCAGCTAATATGTTTGATTTGTCATCAGATATTGGGGCCCTGTTGACATTTATGTCGGTGGTGCTGAGCATTCTGTCCTACATTTGCTTTATGCGAGATTCTGGCACAAGGTTTTTTCAAACTACAACTAATTGAAACTTAAATTTCATTGAAGGTTATGACAATATATTTATTATTTATTTGATTTATATGTTTATTTTTTGTTGAAGGTTATAACAATATCTGTGTAATTCTATTTGCCCTCTTATATGCAGTCTCTACACATTCTTTGATTGTTTTAATGTTTGCTCAAAGTAGCTTAATGTTGATTCAGGTTGTATGCTGTCTGAGTTGATCTGAAGAAGTCTGCCAAATACAAGTTAAATGGCAATGTGTGGCTTGTAATCTGGTGGAACCCATCCATTTAGTTGCTTTTTAGAACACAGTATTTTCAGAGATTAGTTGAGCTTTGGGAGTAAATAAATGGTAGAATTTTCAAAACTTAATTATCATTTTACTTTTGCTATGTGGTTGTAATTTTTTTGCTTCTGCTCACCTTTTTCTTTTTTAAATATGGCTTTAGGTTTTATATGATATTGGCATCGTTTCCACCAAAGAGCCATTCAAGTGCTTGATAAATCAAGGGTTGATACTAGGAGAAGTAAGTAATTTTACTTTCCGAAGAAATCTGTATTATAATAGCCTTATTACTTTCTAACTACGGTAGTAACAGGTTGAATATACTGCATTTAAAGATCAAGAAGGTAGATGGATCTCTGCCGATTCTGCCAGTTCAAGTGAGTATTACCAAGAAAAAGTGCCTGCAGAGAAGGTGTGGTGCAAAATAGATACGTGTTATTATACTATTATTGAAGGCGGAAATCGTTTTTATTTTATTTCACATTTCAAATTTTCTTGTAGGTCACAAAGGATGGCGATTTTTTTGTGCTAAAAGACAACCCAAACATTCGTTTAAATGGTCGCGCCTACAAAATGAGTAAAAGTCGCGGCAATGTCATCAATCCAGATGATGTTGTTTCTGAATATGGTGCTGATTCCCTACGCTTGTATGAAATGTTCATGGGACCATTGAGGTATCTTTTTTCTATGGGGCTGTTTACCAATAAATTCCTACCAAATCATATCTACAAATGTACTACTATAAAATCTACATTTCATGTCTGTGTGTAGTGAATGAAATTTTCTATAAAAAATTCAACCGATATTGTTAAACTAGCAAGCATCCCATATTGGCTGCTAAAAATTTTCAATTTTGATATCTTTTGATCATAAGGTAAATAATGTCGAATAATTATGAAATTTGGTTTTTAGAAGTTTCAAATGCTCCAAATCATGTTTAATTCGTATTCGAAAGCTCTATTATCAAAAAGATTTATTAGTACGAAGGCTTGTACTCATAAGAGTTTAGTAGCGGATTCTATCTATCTAATATATATATATATATAAACTATACTATTAATAGTACCAAGTTAGCTATCAAGATAGATTAAGCTATTGATACTCGTAAGAGTTTAGTAGTCGGATTCTATAATATATTGTCTATATATATATATATATATATATATATATATATATATATATATATATATATCATGCTATATTGTGTCAATATACATATATTTTTGTGACTGGCACACACCGGCACGGTATGGTATGCATTGTGTCGTACCGTGCCAACAAGTTCTCGGTATTACTCCATATCAGGACACTTAAATCCTTGTATATACCCCTCAAAAATTCAATACTTAAGTATCCTTGAGTTGGGTGGTCATCCCACTCACAGTAGAATTTGCTTTTGCAAAAAAATTATTGTGAAGGGGCATTCTTTTTCTTTTTTAAATTCATGGATATATATATAAGGAATCAAAATTTTCATGGGCATATATCCAGGGTGCAAATATGGTAGGGATATATACTTATAATAAATTTTCGAGGATATATATGTAAATGGTTCTTGTTCTTTCTATATCAACTTGATGCGTGAGTCAGGCGCTTGCAAACTAGGCGCAAACCCTGAACTTTTTTACTGTTTTCTTCAGAGATTCAAAAACATGGAGTACTGGTGGGATTGAAGGAGTACATCGGTTTCTAGCAAGGACATGGAGGCTGATTGTGGGCCCTCCTTTACCTGATGGATCGTATAGAGATGGAACAATTGCATCAGACGATGAGCCAACCATGGAACAGCTTCGCACTCTTCACAAATGTATTGCAAAGGTCAGATTTCATTCCTCTTAAACTTAATGATATGATTTGTTTCATCAGGTCGCTCAGATGAACTTAAATCGTCATTTTCTTTGTTTAATATTAAAAAAGAAAGTGTTGCTTTTCTCACGTAGTTGCAAAATGCATATGTATACAAATTAAGAAGCTAATTTTTAGTTCTAAAACTATTCATACTTCCAAGAGTTTAGTGCAAACCTCAAGTCTAACATTGGCCGAGAAAGCAAATTCTGATTTTGGCTAAAATGTACAATGCCATAAGTATTGTGATTTTCACATTGCTGTGCTGATATTTTACACATCGACCTGTGAACAAACTGATGAATATCGCCTAATGGAACATTGACTATGGAGGTTAAGTTACAAAATCATGTAGTAGCAGTTCCTTGCAATTTAGCAATAGGTATGGTTCTTTTAGCTCCAATTTATTGCACTACTGGATAGTTGAGAAGAAACCTGCAGGAGTCAACGTCGAGACAAGTTCCTCTATAAGAAGTTGCGCTCTGCAATTAGTCTTTTTGCTGCAGATAGGCCCAAAGGACCTTTTTACAAACTAGATTTATTATTGGAAAGTATGCTCTGTTTATCCCTAGTTATTTCACTTTCTCTGCATGTATGTGTACGAGCATGTGCGTGTGCAAGTGCCTGCACCTGCATGCGTGCATGTGTGCATGCATGCGTGTATGTGTGTGGATGCAGTATGCATGCATATATGTCAAAATTTGTTCTAGATGTACAGGACCATAATTTTTACCAATGGGCAATAATTTACTGTCTAAATTTTGAAGTTGTGAGATGAAGATGTACCAAACTTCTTTTGTTAATTGTTGTATTTATTGATTTTCCAGGTATCAGAAGAAATTCAAGAAACAAGATTCAATACTGGAATTTCTGCGATGATGGAGTTCATAAATGCTGCATACAAGGTCTCTTCTATCATTTGAGGCATTAGCTTAGTATGAGATAAAGTATTTTATATCACTACTGTACTTTCTCATTAATGCAATACTAATTCTTGAAGTTATAATAGTTTTTTTTTTTTTTTTTTTTCACTTTCTAAACTTAGACGTAATTTGAAATAGTATGTCCGTATGGAGATACTGCTTGCATTGTTCTTTCTTTTGTACAGTTGCTATTTACTTAGGTTCATATATTGTGAAAAGTTTGTTGAATACTATTATTCGAAATGTCCAGTCCATTATTTTGTCCAAAGTGATAGATCAATCATGATTACATTCAATTTATTTCTTATAAGAAGTGATCCGTTGATTAAACCATTTAAATAAACATAAATCTCATTTAAAAGGGATCATCAGTATTTTAATAGTTGAATTGTTTTCTTAGCTCTATTGATCCTTGTCTTCAAATGCTAATGAAAATTTACTTCTCATCTTTTTGATGAAATGGTGGGAACTTGTAGTTGCATCATAATGATCGATAGATGACCTAAAGATGTAGTTGCATCATAATGATCGATAGATGACCTAAAGATCATATTACCCTTTTAGTCAAGTCAACAGGTTCAATGTATTTCTGTCTGATATTTACCAGGTTAGTCATGCCAAATGACAAATGGAATTACCCCCAACTTTTATTAATAGCCGACGGTTAGATATTAAACCGAAATACTTACTTGTTTGCTGATTACTTCATGAAAATATTGTTGATTTGTTGTGAAGAATTATTGATTGTTTCTACTGCATATATTTTAATAAAATTTAGATAATGACTATGTTCACTGAATTACTCAACTATTGTTAGCGGTTGCAAATCACAATGATATATTGTTTTGATAAACAGATTGCTTAAAATTCATCGATGCTACCATCTGATTTATTTTTTTGTATTTTATTTTTCTTTTTGACATCTTCTTAGTGGGACAATCATCCAAAGTCAGTTATTGAGGCATTTGTTTTGTTGCTTTCACCTTATGCCCCACACATGGCGGAGGAGCTTTGGTTTCGGCTCGGGCATTCAAGTTCTTTGGCATACGAATGTTTTCCAGAGGTACCACTTTACCATAGGCCCAGATATGGAAATCATAATTTTTAGTCGTCGCTTATTAACTTTGTATCCTTTGCCTTTAAATTATGGAAATTTCCACAAAATGCGACACAACGAGAAATTTTGCAAGATATTGATATACTGAAGCAATTATAGCATAGTTGAAGTTAGTAAAAGTTGCAAGAGAATTTGAGCTAGAAATCAATACCAGTCTTCCTACTTTTCTACTTGGCTCACGAACTTCATATAAATAGATGATTTTGCAGGGATCCAAATGCAAATGCCTCTTTATTTAATTTTGTGAGCCATACCATTTGAAACAAAAATTTAGTCGCTATTCCTGCACCAATATACTTCAAGTGATGGATCCTTTCTCCAACATTCTTTTAATTTTATTTTTCAGGCCAATAGCGAGTATTTGAAAGATACAACAATCGTGCTCCCCGTCCAGATCAATGGAAAGACCAGAGGAACTATTGCAGTCGACAAAGCCTGCTCTGAGGATGATGCATTTAGATTAGCTTCGAGGGATGAGAAGCTCTCCAAGTATTTGGCAGGGAAGACAATAAGGAAAAAAATTTATGTTCCCGGAAGGATCTTGAATGTCATATTGGACAAGGAGAAGGTAAGGTCGTAATCGTTGCTTCTGATACTGCAACCATTTGATTTTTGTTCCATGGCTCTATTTTGTACTGAGCTATGCTATATCTTCGTTTCTTGTCATGATTTTGTATATTATGGATTCATTCTTTCCAATATAGTTTAACAAAGATTCATCATGCCTCTCTTTTGCTGAATTTAGCTTGCGACTAACAATCTCGTTTAACAACTGAAGAGAATGCCGGCAAATTTGCAACCCCTCTGTTTTAGTGTGAAATATTGAACAGTAAAACTTGCAGCATGTTTTGTTATTTGTTCATTCTGAAAACATCACAAACTGTATTCAATTCCGTGCTTGTGAATCCGTAGAAAGTTTTTGATATTCTGTAAATGGGTACTTCTGTGTTAGAGTGCTCTCCTCTTTGCTTTCAAGCCCCAGATACTTTATTTCCTTCTCTGGTATTGCTTTCTTTTATCTTACCTGGTTCCCTTCAAATGTAGGCCATTTGGAAATGAAATTGTGATTGGAATTAGAGTGTGCGGCTCTAAATTCAATGTGAGGTTCACTTCACACTTCCGACTAGTGAACCGTCTCTAATGCCAAATGTAACGACTCAACACACTAGCAATAATAGCGGCCTCCTATAATCACAATCAGAATTTCGTTCTCACCTTCTGTGGGACTATTAGGGTGCCACAATCGGTCCATTTCGTTAATAGAACACACAATTATGCCAATTAATGAGTGAGATATCTCAAATCAAAACAAGACTTAAAGAAAAGAAAAACAAACCTTGATTCATTTTATTCTTCTTTCATTACGCGAGGTAGTGGGTTTTACATTCCTACTATGGTAGAGAATTATTTGTTCTTCAAATTGAAATCAAATCCATCTATTCTCAGGTCAATTTTTGCAGCACTTCTTGCAAAGATAGTTGTGGTTGTTCTTCCTTCATAAATTTGTTATGATAAATGAGATTATTTACGAGTTCTTCGCTGACAAACCTGTCTACATTTATAGCGGGTTGCCTTTGCTTGATCAAACTGCAGGCAACTTAATACTTTGTTTATGATTGATGAAGATAACCATCATAAAGATATCATTATTGGATGCATAAAGTGATGTGGTAAATTAAGGAAGATACCCCACAAAATCTTAACTCTGGTGCAATGTTGGCCTATATTTAGAAGGTGTTTGTGCAATGGCTATTTTGAGCTAAGCAGTCTGAGGGTTTGCAATGTGGTTGGTTCAGATACCAACTTTTGAGGATTATTCACTCAAATTTGTTTATCTTGAGGGTGGTTTATGTACAAAATTTCTTCTTTATGTTTTGGAAGAGCTCCCAAATACAATTTTAGATATCCAAATCATAAGCTCTATTTTAAACCTTTTGCTAAAATAGGATGTTTGATGGAGTGCCTTAAGGAAAAGCTTTTAGTAAGGATTTAAGTGCCGTGGTACGGGATCATGCTGAAATTTTGCCGGTAAGGTGTGTGCCGAGCCTTGCCAATGAGTGGCAGTGATAAAAAAATGGGTTAATTGCATTCGGCTCCCTGTAAACATATCGAATAGCAGATATATCTCTACAAAGTTCAACTTTTCATATTTATTCATTCAAAAGTCCTAAGTTATTCATATATATACCCCTCCGGTTTATTATCGTTAGTTCACTGTTCTTTTTAACAGATTATATATGAAATGACAGTTTTGCCCTTTCAAAAATGTCCTCTCAAAAAATAATACAGAAATATCTGGAAGGGTAAAAAGGTAAATTTATCTCACTAACTAACTAAGATTAAGTATTTGACCTATGATTAACTAGATTTTTCTAACAAAGATAGACGGTATGAATATATATGAATAACGTTGGTCTTTTGAAGGAATACATATGAAAAGTTGAACTTTGTAGGGATATATTTGCTACTCAATATGTTTACAGGGTTGCAATTAACTCTAAAAAAATAGATGTGTGCCAACACATAATGGCATGAAATATTGAAATATTTATTTTTTTTAATAACAATTTTTTAAATTGCTTATTATGTATGTTTATCAAATCTTTTGAATTTTATTGAGAAAATTATTTAGTAATTTTTTTAAAATATAATTTTGGGAGATGAATCGTGTCGGTATCTTGTTGGCACGATATGGTACAGTGAATACGGACTGTGCCGACAAAAACTTAAATCCTTGACTTTTAGCACTTAACAACGTGTTCAACTAATTTACCGTAGTAATTCTTAACCAGGCTTTTATAGGAAGAATTCTACAAACATAAATAAAAAGGTGACTAAAAATTTTTTTTGAATAACTTCATGTCCACATCAGGGTTTTACAAGTATTTCTGGTATTTAGGTATTGGCCACATGGAAATTTGCTTCCTCTTCAGGAAAACTTACTTTTCAAAGTACAGCAATTCACATTTTAATTCTCTGACTTTCCAGCCCCAAACAAAAGGAATGGAAGAACTTACAAAGCTCTCCAAATCATGAACTGTGATTATTAAATATACATATACCTAACTGAACATGGCAAAATGTATTAGGCTTGCACTTTTGTAGCTCTCAATCACTCCATTTATGAGAAAGATGGTAGCTTAAAAAGGTGAACAAGGATTGGCAGAAAACCAATATAGAAGAAGACTCTGGGGTAGAAGATGAAGAGGATTAATTCAAACGTGAACCAAGTTCATGCGCGATCGCTCGGATCAGGATTTCTCCTTGGATGCTTTCTTGTATTTTTTTTCTATTTCTCTGCGTATGATCAATTTGCGAGTCCTTTTGGTGCAAGTAAGTGCTCATCACTCAGTTTGTATTTTGATTAATTGAAGCCAAGTAAGGGAAATGACATGAGCTATGAGTCTTCTGTTCTTTTAAGATGATTATTATGTTGAGTTTTATCGAGTATAAGCGACTGAAATACCATTCTCTAGCTGCTTAAGTTGATAGAGAAACAACGTTCTTTTCTATTTCTCTGCATATGATCAATTTGCGAGTCCTTTCATCACTCAGTTTGTATTTTGATTAATTGAAGCCCAGTAAGGGACATGACATGAGCTATGAGTCTTTTGTTCTTTTGAGATGATTATTATGTTGAGTTTTATCGAGTATAAGCGGCTGAAATACCGTTCTCTAGCTGCTTAAGTTGTTAGAGAAACAACGTTCTTTTCACACAAAGAGTGTTGGCCTTGTGATCAAATTCCGCCCAAACATTACAGGGAGTGTTGATTATAAAAAGATAAAAAGCACCGTTCTCTAGCAGCTCAAGTTGTTAGAGGAAAATAATGGCCGCTTAACAAAGTTTTTAAAATATTTTGTTGTAGCTAAGTTACTAATCATGTAATTGGCCTGCAGTTGATTTTGAAGCCCCATCAACTTCTGCGAGTTCTATTCCCTTGGAAGAGAAGACGAGCACCGACAAATTAGGTAAGCTTGAGTTATCAATTGTTGAGGTTGAATTTTAGATATACTCTATGTTGCACAGATACGGATACAGAGATACGGATATGACACGATACGGATATGGTGATACGGCAATTCATAAAATTTCTAAGATACGATACGCAGAATATACTTGAGTAAAATATTATTTTAAATATATTTAAATATATGTTGATTATATGTAATGATATATTAAGAATAATTAGGATATCTGAATTATATTAAGGAATATATTTTGATGTATATTAACTAGTATAATTATTTTACATCTGTTTATAAAAAAAGATAATCAATCGTATGAAATAATAATTCAAAAAGTATCAACCAACTATCATCCAACTTGATCAAATAATGACAATAGATATTTAGTCGCACAAATCAACATATATGTACGTTTTATTAGATTTTATTATATAAAACAGTAATAAAAAAAAAATATGATAACAATTTAATTGAAGAAGAAAAAAATTATTCTCTATGACCTTTGTTAATTAGTTCTAGGTTGATAAATTAGATAAAAAAAAAAAAAAAAAAGTAAAAGATAACCGGTAAAAGAATGAACTATAGCTTAATACTGTGTGAATATAGAACGAGAGGGATCACCTTCAACTAGGGATGTCAATGGGTACGGATACCCGAAATTTTATCCGAATCCGAATTTGAACGAAATGGATTTACCCGATGTTAAACGGATATGGATATAAAAAATGAAAATCCGACAGATTTGAATTTGGATATGGATTTTGATTGTACCCGACCCGAACCCGAACCCGACATGAACACAAATTGATTTTATGTTATATAATATATGCGTATATAAATATTTGATATTATATTTAAATTTATATTTTAAAAAGTTAAATTTAATATAATATATTTTGAAATATTGTAAAGAAAAAATAATAATTATTTCGGGTTTGGATTTTCGGATTCGGGTTCGGGTTCGGATTTTGAATTTTTGGTCGGGTTCGGATTTGTATATAGATTTTTAAAATCCATCGGATTTGGGTTCGGATTCGGGTTTGGTAGTCGGGTTCGGGTTCGGGTTTTTGAAAATCCTCCCCGAATCTGACCCGTTGATATCTCTACCTTCAACCATTCAAGTGCAAAAAAAAAAAGAAAAAATGACAAATTGAAGAGAAATTTGCAGTTTTCTCACTCTTTTCCTTATTTCTAATGGGTTTGGATGCATACTTTTCGAAAGTTTTTAAATTTTGATTATTTTAGACCAAAAAAGAATCTGGCCGTATCCCCCCGTATTTCCCCGTGTCCCTCCCGTATCCGAGCCGTATCCGATATTCTTTTTATTTTTTAAAATACCAGATACTTCATTCCCGTATCGGACACGTATCGGACGTGTATCGGGCGCATATCGGTATCCGATACGTATCCGATATAGGTACGGCGTGAAATTTGAAGTATCCGTGCTTCATAGGATATACTATTTTGAGCTTTAGATTTCACTAGAACTGTACTTTAGGACTATGAGATTAATTGAGAAGTACACTATTTAATGAAAACTGTTTGTGCAAGTGCGTGCGGGGCAAGGCATGACAAATGCAGTTAGAGCAGAGCTTTCCGTGGAGCTTTAATTAAAGTTTCCACTAGTTGGAGACTGAAGCACAAGTTTCAAATTAAAGCTTCATATTTTAAGTTTGGTCAGTATTTCGACTTTCTGCCTTAGCCAGAAACTCCAGATACTTGCTCTCGAACTTTTGACTTTCGCTTTGCGATTAATATTGAGAAGCTGGCCCAGAAGCTCTAGATACTTGCTCTCGAACTTTTGACTTTCGCTTTGCGATTAGTATTGAGAAGCTGGGCCAAATAGGCACAGAGATTTTCAGATTCATGTTATATGTTATCCTCTTTCTCATCTGTCATACTGAGAGTCTGAATAAGTTGAAGCATCAGAATATAGAGGATGGATTGAAGAAAATTCATCAGTATTTAGCCAACCTTTAAAAAAAAAAAAATACTTTGACCAATATATATATATATATATATATATATATATATATATATATATATATATATCTAATGTGTATATGGGATCATGTTGTAGGAGGTGAACAGATTGAAAATGTGAAGCCTCAGAAGAAACAAAAAATGTGAAGCCTCAGAAGAAACAAATCTGCGACTTCTCAGATCGAATATCTGATGTGTGTGAAATGGACGGCGATGTTCGTATTCATGGCAATTCTTCTTCTATATACTTCATTAATTCCTTCCAAGGCGACACTTCGGCAACAAACGAGACTTGGCATGTCAAGCCTTATGCTCAAAAAAACAACATCAAGTTAATGGAAAGAACTCGAGGACTTACCATAACATCTTTGCATGGTCCTTCTGATGCTCCTACATGCACTGTAAATCATAGCATCCCCGCCATTGTCCTCGGGACAAGAGGATACACCGGAAACTTCTTCCATGACTTCAATGATGTATTGATTCCTCTCTTCATAACTTCTCGACAGTTCGACGGCGAAGTTCAATTCCTTATATCAGAAATGAGTATTTGGTGGGTTCACAAATACGAAAGGATTTTTAAGAAGCTCTCGAACTACGAAGTTATCGATCTCGGTGAAGAGGTTAAAGTTCATTGTTATCCTCATGTAATTGTAGGCCTACATAATCACAAGCCTTTAAGCATCGACCCCTCGCGAGCTCCGAATAACTACTCCATGGTCGACTTCACGAAGCTCCTACGGGCGGCCTTCGCTCTAGATCGAGATTCGCCGATAAGTTTGCGCGAAAACCCTACAAACAAGAAGCCAAGGCTTTTGATCATAGCAAGGAATCGCACTCGACGGCTAGTAAATGTCGACGAAGTTGCTCAAATGGCGGACGGGCTAGGGTTCGAAGTCGTCGTCGGGGAGTCCTCAGTCCTCACAACGGTGGGGCAATTCGCGCAGATCGTGAACTCATGCGACGTGATGATGGGTGTTCATGGCGCGGGGCTCACCAACTCTTTTTTCATCCCTACTAATGGAGTGCTCATACAAGTAGTCCCATTTGGTATGGTTGAGGATATGAGTATGATAGACTATGGGATACCTGCAACAGACATGAAGTTAAAATACTTGCAATATAGTATCAGTGAAGAGGAGAGCACTCTCATAGAGCTTTATCCAAGGGACCACCCTGTGCTTAAAGACCCCATGTCATTGCACAAGCAAGGTTGGGGAGCTTTATTCAAAGTATACTTGGGGCAGCAAAATGTGAGGCTTAATGTCACAAGGTTTAGGCCTGTTTTAGTGGAAGCAATGGCTCATCTCACTCAATAGCAGTAGTGCAAAAGGGTTTGATGTGTTGTGGGAGTATGCACAAGCAGTTTTGAGTTAGACAAAGGAGTTTACTTGGTTTATGATGTGTTATATGGAGTGTGTACAAGCAATTTGAGTTGTACTAAGGAGTTTGCTTGGTTTATTGGAGGATTTTTTTTTTTTTTTTTTTTTTTTTTTTTTTTTTTTTTTTATCAACTTATAAAGATTAAAAATTCTTATCTTTCCTTCTTTTTTTTTTTTTTTTTTCTTTTAACAAATAAAAGCTCAAATCTCTCTCTCTAGGGCACGGTTGAAACCAAAAAAATCACCATGTGGCAAGTGAAACGGTCGATATGACCAAGCCGGTTGAGCCGAATCAAAGGTGACAAGTGACATAAAAATCTGTCAATAAGTTAATTGATTTGAAATAATTGATTAAGATTGAGAATAAGGATCGAAATAAATATTATAAGCCAATTCAAAATCGGTCATCGGTTTCATAAGCCGATTGAGAAAAAGAACCGAGATAAATAATCGATTAAGATTGATGATAAGAACCTAGATAAATAATTAGTTAAGATTGAAGATAAGGATTGAGATAAAAAATTGGTCATCGATCGATTTTATAAGCCGATTGAGAAGAATTTGGCCGAGCGGATCTCTTCTCAGGCTAATTGTTTGGCACGTGGCGCATCAGGAGGTCAATCGATAGGCCAATCGTGGATCACACCAGGTCAACGGCCAACGGCCCATTTCGGGCCCCACAAGCACACACTTGTAAATTTCATGTAATACTCCTACGTGAAACATGATGTAGTTTGGGAAAGCATTGAATCATGCACCATAATGGGAGTTCGAATTCTCGCCAAACTGCATTATAACTATTCAATCCGTTAGCAATAATAATTTGTTGGGAGAAAACAGTCCAAGATACTTAAGCCTTTTCAGGCTTAGACGTCGGCTCATCACACACATAATCCAAAATCACCAGATGACGTAGGACCCACCTCACAATCTGAAACCAAATATAACGATCCGATCTACTAGCACTAATAACAAATATAACGGCCCCATCCACTAGCACTAATAACTCGTTGGGTTCGAACCATTGACCCAAAATACTTATATCTTATTTTTATTAGTAGGGTCTATAATTTCTTATATTTTTAATTATAATTTTTTTTTATTCTATATGAAATTATTAGGGTGCCACACAATTATGTTTTTTATTATATCTATCTATACATTCATTAATTGGCAGTTGCTTCGGGCCATCTGTCGCTCTACCTCGCTTCGGTTCTTCCCCACCCTCCCCTCTTCGCTTCGGTTCTCTCTAGGAGAGGCAATGTGAGGAGAGAGAGAGAGAGAGAGAGAGAGAGAGAGGGCCCCTCCTTCGCTTCGGTTCTCGCGCCCCTCTCCCCCCCCCCCCCCCCCCGCGGTTCGGTTTTCGCGCACCGCCCTCCCCCCGTCGCTTCGGTTATCGCGCCCGCCACCAGTTCGGTTTTCGCGCGCCCCCCCCCCCCTCGGGTTCGATTTTCGCGCCCCCCCCCCCCCCCCCCCCCCCCCCCCTCCCCCTCCCCCACCGGTTCGATTTTCGCGCACCCCCCCTCCCGTCGCTTCGAGCTGAGGAGGGCTGACGTGCCAGCTCCTCCTCAACCCTCCCCCTTAAAAAATATCTAATCCCTCTCTCACCCAACACCCCCCTTCCAAAAAATATCTCCTCCCTCTCTCACCCAACATCGGTCCCGCCACTCGCCCCCTCCTCCCCTCCCCCCCCTTCAAAAAAATATCTCCTCCCTCCCTCTCCAACACAAAATATCCTCCCAAAATTCACAAAATATCTGCTCCTCACTCCAAACAAAATATCTATAAAGTCCCCCCCCCTCTCTCTATCTCGATCTCTCTTTCGTGGCAAGGCACGACTCCCGCGCGCGCAAGCATGCGGGTGGGGCCGTCGCGGGGATCAGCAGGAGGGCGGCGGAGGAGCTGCGACGGCATGCGGAGGAGGGAGGCGGCTGCAGCGGCGGTGGCGCCGGAGCTCCGGCGAGGAGGCTTGGACGAGGAGAGGTGGGCTAAGGAGGTGATCTTGATGCAGGTTTTGAAGGAGGTTGGGGACGAGGGTTTGGAGTGTAGGGAGAGGTTGGAGGGTAGGTGATCTGTTTTTTTTTTTTTTTTTTAGACTTTTATTTCTATTAGCTGTAATTTTTTTCTAACAAATTTAAAGCTTCGAGAACTTATAATTTTTTTATATATATAAATTAAGTAATTTTTAATATTAAAGTAGAAAAAATAATAATAAAGAGTGAAGAAGAAAAATGGCCGTGTGCCTTTCGTCGCTGCCATTGTAACTGCCGCCGTAGTGTTCCAACCGCCGCCATCGCCGTTCAAGGCGTCACCGTCATCGCCCAAGCCTCAAGCTTCCGCCGTCGCCTATACCTCAGATCACCGCCACGCTAAAGGCGTTGCAGCCGGCGTCCAAGCCTCAAGCTGTCGCAGTCGCCGTCGCCTCAAACCTCCGCCACCGCCCAAGACAAGACCATTGCTTATCACCCCCATCTCCCTCTTGTGTCCTGAGCAAGAAAGGACACCCCACCTCCCTCTTGCTTCCTGAGCAAGAAAGAACATCCCATCCCCCTCTTGCTTCGCGAGCAAGAAAGAACACTCCATTCTTCCTCTCACGAGCAAGAAAGAGCACCCAAAAAAAAAAAAAAAAAAAAAAAAAATACTATGCATACTTAAAAATGTACCCTACAAAATATTTTTATTAAACAAAAAATAAATAGATTACTCCGCATATTTTTAAAATGTAATCTATAAAATATTTTTATTAATAAAATTATCTATATATTTGCAGTTAAAAAATATATATATTTTTTGTATTTTTTTTTATTCAAAATTAATTATGCTAAAAATTTAACGTTACTTATATAAGTATCGTTTATTTACCTATTCAAAAAAAATTATGAATAATTAAAAGTTAAAAATTATTTTATACCTTAAGTTTGCTATTACTATTGAATTATATTTATAATTGTTAACTTTAATATCATATGTTATTTAAATATAAATATTTTAAATTTTATTTTGATATAAATATTATTATAAATTAATTATGATTTATTTATCCGCAGCGAAGCGCGGGTTCTATACTAGTTAGATCCCATAGATCCCAAATTTAGTTTAGGAAGTTAACTAATCATGTTTAAATATGATTCGAGAAACTATTTTTTTTTTTTTTCTGAAGTATATATAACTATTCGATCCGCTAGCAATAATAATTCGTCGAATTCAAACCACCAGTCTAAAATAATTAGACATAGTAATTATTATTAGAGTATCCGACTCCTTATAAACATAATTTATTTTTTATTTGATGTTAGACTATTGAGTTTTATATTTCTAATCAGAATTTATTTTTCATCTGATATGAGTCCGTTTGGCGTTACAAACTCTCCATGTTTAGACCCTGATGTATTCGTCAGGTCCAAAGCAAACCACAAATAAAGATCAAAATTATTAGACAATCATAAATATAGATCATAATTATCAAAAGACGTGAGATTCTAGAGGTGACTCCTGTATGTTCAAGAGGTGGCTCCCACCAAATCCATAGTGTAGCATTTTATCCTATATAGTATTTAACTCTCACGTTTACGTTTCTAGCTGGTATTCATCTCTAATACCAATTGTAACTACTTGACCCGTTAGCAATAATAACTCATTGACTCAAATCACCGGCTAAAAATATTTAAATCCAGTTATTATTAGTAGAGTGTCTAACATCTTATATTTTTATCAAAATTTATTTTCTATCCGATATAGAGCTATTAGAGTGTTACAGTATTTTATTGTTATATCAGCAAACACATATAGCGGTGATTCGCCATGTTTGTCGTATCTGAGTTAGTATCGTATTCACATGCCTACATTTGTTATGGTACAGGAAAAGAGGAGTACCTCATATTCCAAATAGATTAGGCTCTGCTCCACCAATGACTTGTGTGGGCAAAGTCAATTTCATAAATAAGTTTTAGGAGGAGGTTATTTTATTATTATTTTTTTTTTTAAAAGACCCCTTTGTCACCTATGATCCTTTCTCTACTAACAATAAAATGGGAACTTGACTACTAAAACATTTCTCCATTTAAAGATGGGGTTCCCTTCAGGGATCACTTCATCATTTGTGAAAAAAAAGTACAAATAATATTTATTTTCTCCTAAATGCTAAATTACTTTTTTGGTCCTCAAACTATAAGGCGTGTGGCATTTTGGCCCTCGAACTTAAGTTGTTATAATTTCTGACTTGAATTTTCTAAATTGTTGAAATTAAAGCCCACAATGCAATTTAATTGATTAAATGGTGATGTGCTGCTAATATGATAGCGATGTAATATTTTATTTATTTCTACGCAGTCAATTATAATACTGCTACATCGCTATCACATTAACGAATAATCACCATTCAGTCATCTAAATTGCACTGCAAGACTTGATTATAAAAATTTAAAAAGTTTGAGCCAAAATTTACACAAATTAAAGTTTGAGACTAAAATGTCATGACCAACCATGCAATTTGGCCAATCCTAAATTAGTCTTCTAATTTATAAATGAGACTTAGATCTCAGACTTAGGGTGTGTTTGGTTGACTGTAAATATATCAAAAACTAGTTAAGCACCCGCGCTTTGCTGCGGGAACTAAAAAATAATTAGGCATTAGACATAATGTATTATATTTGAAAATTAAAAATAGTTAGGCATATTATATTTAATTTAAATTAGTTAGTTTATAGAGAAAGCAAAAAGTAAACTGTATTGAGATAATCAGTATTTATAGAAATCTTAGGAACAGAAAAAAAGAATAGTTATAATAACAAATCTGCCATAATATAATAAAATCTGTTCAAAATCTTTAGAAATTAATTACTTTTAGAAATATCACATCAATCAAATTAAATCAAATAAGAATTTATAAAAAAATTTACGGAGAAGAAAACATAGTAGCGCTTTGGAAATTAACTATATCTGAAAAAACACATCAAATCACTTAGGGACAAAAAGAGTAGCTATGATAGCAAATCTGTCATAATTTTACTAAATCTGATAAAATCTGCTCAAAATCAAATCCGCTCAAAATCTTTATTAATTAATCATTTTCGAAAATATCATATCAATCAAATCAAATCAATGTTTATAGAGATGATGAATATTTAGTTATAGTAATCTTAGATTTTTACCTATGATAGCAAACATAAAATCTAGAAATCTTAGGGACAGAAAAAGAGAGTAACTATAATAGCAAATCTGCCATAATCTGTCAAAATTCAGTCAAAATTTTTGGAAATTAATCATTTTCGAAAATAACACATCAATCAAATCAAATCAAATCAAATCAATGTTTATAGATTTATTTATAGTAAACTTAGACTCTTACATATGTTGGTTTAGAGGAAATTTAGGGCGGTGAAAGCCCAGGATAACATTGACAATTAGCAAATTTTTCTTCTTTTGTCATTCCGATGGGAAAAATAGAAGCTGTAATCTTATAACCCATGGTGGAAACCGTAAATTTTGGATTTCGAAATTTAATTAAAGTCTAGAATTAATTCTGATAATCTAGAGAGGGTATTAATTTTAGCACTTTGAGAATTAAATTCTAGGTCTGTTATTCACTGATTTATTAGTGAATCAACGCCAGAGGGAGTAGTCAAATCCCTTTTTGAATTTGCTGTATTGGTTGTATCGAAAAGCGTGAAAAACGGAGTTCGACTAAAAAATCGTAAAAATTAAAATTTTCTCCGGAAAATGATCAACTTTTGAATCCGGAGAAATCTTCAAAAAAGAAGATCATTACTTTGATGGCGTCGTGGAGCTGAACGTGGTGGTGCGATCGGATTTCAAATCCGATACCCGGATCTTCCGGATCTGCACATTTTGCGAAATTATCGGACCGAAAATGCGGATTTCGGACAGTTCCTACATTTTATGCATCGAGATTCGTGAATAGGCCATCTTGAAGCGTTTTGGCTTTTGGCACGTTTTTCGAGATTAGGAGAGTTCGAAATTTCAAAATTTGAAATTTGGATAAGGTTAAGTGGTTTTGGGGACATTGATGTAAATTATCCAAAAGTTTCCAAAAGAGGGGTATTTTCTTAAGTGGGTTTTGGATTAGGAAAATGAGATACTTTAATTCAAATTATCCTTAATCCTTTCTTCTTCCTCCACAGCCACAACCCCCTCCCCTCTTCGTCCGTACATTCTAGAACTGTCGCCGTCGCCGGAGCCGTAGAGGCAAGTTTTGGGCTTCCCACCTCAGATCTGGGCGCCCCCTCCTTGCTGCTGTCGCCGCTGCACGCTCTCGCTCACGCGCTCGAGGAGGAGCCGCGCGCTACCCCTGCGCTCCCGTGCCGCGCGCCGCCAGGCCGAGCTGCAGGCCCCTTGCCGCGAGCGCGCGCAGCTATGGCTGCCCTAGCCGGCACCTGCTTGCCAGCCGCCTCGGCCCAGCCCGCGCGCCCGCATGCCCTAGCGCCGCTCCTGCCGCGCGCCCGCGCCCTTGCCAGCCTGCGCGCCGCGCTGCGTCCTAGCCGCGCATGCGCCGCACGCTGCCTGCGCGCGCGTCTGCTGCTGTTTCCTGCTGGCCGCGTGCCCTTTTTGCTGGCCGCCCGCGCCCTGCTGTTGCTTGCTGCTGGCCGCGCGCACCTGCTGCCAGCCAGCGTGCCACGCCTCGCCCGGCCACGCCGTGCGTTGCCCAAGCCAGCGCCGCGCACAACTAGCACGCTGCTTGCGCGTGGCCCAGCCTGCGCGCCGCCCGAGCGCGTTGCTTGCAAGCTGTTACGGGATTTTTTTCAAAATGACCCTCTTAAAATTCGAAATTTGTAAAATAACCTATGAATTTTTTTTTTGCAAAACTAACTTTACTTTTGCCACTTCGGCGCCACGTTGGGCAGACAACGTAAAGGCGCTGAAACGGTCAGTGCCTTCACAAAAAACCTGTGAAGGCGCTGAACGTTTCAGCGCCTTCATGCAATGTGTTGAAGGCGCTGAAGGGTTCAGCGTCTTCACAGGAAAACCTGTGAAGGCGCTGATTGCTTCAGCGCCTTCATGATATATGCTGAAGGCGCTGTTTCATTCAGCACCTTCAGCATACACATAAGGCGTCGAGGACTTAGGCATTTTTCGCCGCGAAAAATGCCTAAGTCCTCAGTGTAAGCGAAAAATGGCTTCTTTGTAAAGGCGCAGACTCGCCCGGCGCCTTTAGTATAAAACACTAAAGGCGCTGAGTTGCTCAGCGCCTTTAGTGTTCTGCACTGAAGGCGCTGAGCGGATCAGCGCCTTCAGTGCAGAACACTAAAGGCGCTGAATGGCTCAGCGCCTTTACCTGCACCCACATACAGTACTTAAGATCACTTAAAAAAAATTCCAAATTTGTACAACAAGTTCAAGCATTGACAAATAACATTGAAAAAGCAAAAACTACATTCACAAACACCAAATGATCAACCAACAATCATTTCAATTATAAATGAGACTTGAGTAACATCAAAAAATAAAATTTATAAAAATTGAACTCAAAAGCTCAATTTTGAGCACGTCCTCAACCTCGACGTCCTCGCCCACGCCCACGTCCACGCCCTCGCCCTCGCCCTCGCCCTCGCCCACGGGGAACAGCAAGGTCGATGATAGGTATATCATCGAGATGCTCGACTACTGCCGACTGATCGAGCTCCTCGATGATACCACCCTCATCCTGCTCCGCAATATGCTCGATCTCCTGTGGCGATGATGACCTTGGACGACGGCGTGAATATGTCGATGCAAAAGATGTCCGTGAGACTGGCGGCGGGAGCGATGCTGACGTCGAAGGAAATGTCATCGGTGCCTGAATGGTAGGAGATGGAGATCGTGACACCTGAAAGAGTGTAAATAGTTTGTTAATATGAATTTGAAAGCTTAATTTGAATTCTATGCTAAATGGTACCTGATGACTCGAGGTCGCTCCCTCATATGAAGGTCGGGCTGCCTCTCTGTCCGTAGGTTCAGATGGTACATGCTGTAGTACCATCTGAATATTGCCGCTCATTTCTCTCAAAGTCTGAAGAATAGTATTAGTCGGCGGTGGGTCCTGCACTATCTGGTCGACAATGGTTTGAACATGTCGTAGTGTGTCGGCCTGCATTATAAATTAGAAATTAAAATTAAATTTATATGAGGAAAGTTGAATATAGTAAATTTATATATATATTATAAATTTTAATACCAGTGTTCTCTCGACATGCCCACGAGGGTGGAAAGTCAGCGGAGGACGCTGTACTGGATGAGATATCCATCGTCGCGTAATGCTCCAGTACCACTGCATGTATATGGATGCCGCTTGCAGTGGGTCCTCACCAGCAGCCGGGGCTTGATCAAAAATGTGATCAAGCCTCTCGGACCACCTCTCAATGTGGATAGCATGAAATGCTATCCAGTCCTCATCTGCACGCCCACGTGATGTGATGCGTGGGATGGACTCCACATTGAGAGGTATATGCTGCAGAAGACCGAACTGCCGCATGACTCGGTCCGGCACGTGCATCTCGACGATATGAAAGCATATTAGGACTGTCCTTGCATGTCAGACCGTTGAGCCATGCACACAGAAATCAGGTAATGTCTCTATAACCTGATCTGTGTAGGGCATCCATATAACCTGTTAATGGACAAAATGATTAGTTAATATAGAAGTGTTGAATAAAACACCTACATACTTAAAGTATTCAATAAAACATCTACATACCTGCGCCTCTCGCTGCTGATCCTGCTCGTCTCTGTAGAACTCAATGTCACACGTCTTGACATTGGTTCCGAAACGCAGCCCTCCAGTGTTGCCCCATCTAGATTATAAAAAACATATATTAGTTGCAATTATAATTGAAATACAAAAATTTACTTTATGAAAAAAATATCTTACCGGCAACCCAGAGGTCGATCGACAATATCGGGCTGATCTAGGATGCGTGTAGGTCGGCCGATATGAAGATGGTCCCAAACCTAGATCTGTAAATTCACGCCAACAGGTTAAAATAATGAAAAAAATATATATTACCAATATAAAGATAAATCTGAAATCAAGAAATCAGATTTTATACTTGCAATAGGGTACCAAAACAGCAGCATTCGGCCTTCCCGTTCGCCGCGGCATCTGCTAGTGCCCGATATAGAAATGCCAGAGTCGCCGCGCCTCACGCATAAGCGCCGCAGATATCAAAGTCAGCTAATAGTGGTAGCCACTTTAGATGAACTTTGTATCCGCTG
Organism: Tillandsia fasciculata; assembly: GCA_029168755.2. Lineage (NCBI taxonomy): Eukaryota > Viridiplantae > Streptophyta > Magnoliopsida > Poales > Bromeliaceae > Tillandsia > Tillandsia fasciculata. The sequence goes on from CM054941.1 coordinate 22,049,378, forward strand.
GGGTTTTGGAAACAGACTACCGCCAATCTGATATAGAATATAAGCACGGGCGGTAGTTGCGATTAATCCGGCGGGGGCATCCAGAGGTATATCATGATAATTCTGATATAACCAATCAAGTGAAACCGTATACCTCTGGATGTTATCAGGTACCGCCCCAATAACTCCATACACAGAGCAGACCAATCGTGGAGGGTGGAACCAGAGACCGGCGCACCATGCACACGGAGACCCGAGATGACCGCCACATCCTGGAGTGTGACGGTCATCTCACCGTGGCGGAAGTGGAAGGTCTGGGTCTCCGGTCTCCACCTCTCGGCAAGAGCGCCCAGTAGAGCTTGATCCAGTACCAACCGTCGCAGTCGGGATAACCCGTAGAATCCCGACTGGCGAAGCAGATCGAGTACCGCTGGATGATCAAGCTCCCACTGGTTCATCTTGCGGCCGTGCTCTGCGAACAGGACGGGACGATAATCCTGTGATGCAAAAAAAAATATAATTAGCTCTTACATATAAAATATAGTCAGCTTATTTATAATATTTGAAAAAATAAAAAATTATATCTCTTACCTCAGTCCTGATAAAGGCCGACCTATGGCAATGCTGGTCTACCAGTACAGACGCATCAACTGGCCGCGCGTCCTCGTGATCTGCCATCTGCAATTAGCAATCTACATATTAGTAACATGATAGCTAGAAATAATTAAATATTAAGACAAGATAAATATAATTGTGTAAATCATACGCCGACGTCCTTGTTGCTCTATTGCTGTATTTTGTGGACAAGTGCTCCTATAATGGCCTGCTTGCTTACAAATAGAGCATTTTCCTCGTCGGCCCCCCCCCCCCCTCGTCCATTACATTACGAATACGTGTAGATCGTGGACGACCTTTCTTCCTTCGTATAGGAGGCGGTACAATCGGGGGACCTTGGGGTCGTGGCCAGTGCCGTCTATCAGGAACAGGATGAAATTGTGGTGCGTACGTCGCACGATAGCAGTCTGTACTATACCAGGGTGAAGTAAAATTCTCGTAGGGTAATCTCGTATGTGATGTACTACAAACTGCTAAGACATGCGAGCAAGGTATTCCTGTTAGATATAATTCACAACATGAACATTCGACATTTGTTCCATTGACGATCACTTTGTAGTCGAAATCTCCAGTTTGAACTTCAAATTCTGTGAGTCCAAATCTTTCAACATTATGTGGCTGATATCTATCGTCCAGCACGAGGGCACTCGCATCGTTGGTGCCTGAAAATTTAGATACGGCGCGGCACATAATGTTGAAAGATTTGGACTCACAGAATTTGAAGTTCAAACTGGAGATTTCGACTACAAAGTGATCGTCAATGGAACAAATGTCGAATGTTCATGTTGTGAATTATATCTAACAGGAATACCTTGCTCGCATGTCTTAGCAGTTTGTAGTACATCACATATGAGATTACCCTATGAGAATTTTACTTCACCCTGGTATAGTACATACAGACTGCTATTGTGCGACGTACGCACCACAATTTCATCCTGTTCCTGATAGACGGCACTGGCCACGACCCCAAGGTCCCCCGATTGTACCGCCTCCTATACGAAGGAAGAAAGGTCGTCCACGATCTACACGTATTCGTAATGTAATGGACGAGGGGGGGGGCCGACGAGGAAAATGCTCCATTTGTAAGCAGGCAGGCCATTATAGGAGCACTTGTCCACAAAATACAGCAATAGAGCAACAAGGACGTCGGCGTATGATTTACACAATTATATTTATCTTGTCTTAATATTTAATTATTTCTAGCTATCATGTTACTAATATGTAGATTGCTAATTGCAGATGGCAGATCACGAGGACGCGCGGCCAGTTGATGCGTCTGTACTGGTAGACCAGCATTGTCATAGGTCGGCCTTTATCAGGACTGAGTTAAGAGATATAATTTTTTATTTTTTCAAATATTATAAATAAGCTGACTATATTTTATATGTAAGAGCTAACTATATTTTTTTTTGCATCACAGGATTATCGTCCCGTCTTGTTCGCAGAGCACGGTCGCAAGATGAACCAGTGGGAGCTTGATCATCCAGCGGTACTCGATCTGCTTCGCCAGTCGGGATTCTACGGGTTATCCCGACTGCGACGGTTGGTACTGGATCAAGCTCTACTGGGCGCTCTTGCCGAGAGGTGGAGACCGGAGACCCAGACCTTCCACTTCCGCCACGGTGAGATGACCGTCACACTCCAGGATGTGGCGGTCATCTCGGGTCTCCGTGTGCATGGTGCGCCGGTCTCTGGTTCCACCCTCCACGATTGGCCTGCTCTGTGTATGGAGTTATTGGGGGCGGTACCTGATAACATCCAGAGGTATACGGTTTCACTTGATTGGTTATATCAGAATTATCATGATATACCTTTGGATGCCCCCGCCGGATTAATCGCAGCTACCGCCCGTGCTTATATTCTATATCAGATCGGCGGTAGTCTGTTTCCAAACCCCAGCGGATACAAAGTTCATCTAAAGTGGCTACCACTATTAGCTGACTTTGATATCTGCGGCGCTTATGCGTGGGGCGCGGCGACTCTGGCATTTCTATATCGGGCACTAGCAGATGCCGCGGCGAACGGGAAGGCCGAATGCTGCTGTTTTGGTACCCTATTGCAGGTATAAAATCTGATTTCTTGATTTCAGATTTATCTTTATATTGGTAATATATATTTTTTTAATTATTTTAACCTGTTGGCGTGAATTTACAGATCTGGGCTTGGGACCATCTTCATATCGGCCGACCTACACGCATCCTAGATCAGCCCGATATTGTCGATCGACCTTTGGGTTGTCGGTAAGATATTTTTTCCATAAAGTAAATTTTTGTATTTCAATTATAATTGCAACTAATATATGTTTTTTATAATCTAGATGGGGCAACACTGGAGGGCTGCGTTTCGGAACCAATGTCAAGACGTGTGACATTGAGTTCTACAGAGACGGGCTGGATCAGCAGCGAGAGGCGCAGGTATGTAGATGTTTTATTGAATACTTTAAGTATGTAGATGTTTTATTCAACACTTCTATATTAACTAATCATTTTGTCCATTAACAGGTTATATGGATGCCCTACACAGATCAGGTTATAGTGACATTACCTGATTTCTGTGTGCATGGCTCAACGGTCTGGCGTGCAAGGACAGTCCTGATATGCTTTCATATCGTCGAGATACACGTGCCGGACCGAGTCATGCGGCAGTTCGGTCTTCTGCAGCATATACCTCTCAATGTGGAGTCCATCCCACGCATCACATCACGTGGGCGTGCGGATGAGGACTGGATAGCATTTCATGCTATCCACATTGAGAGGTGGTCCGAGAGGCTTGATCACATTTTTGATCAAGCCCCGGCTGCTGGTGAGGACCCACTGCAAGCGGCATCCATATACATGCAGTGGTACTGGAGCATTACGCGACGATGGATATCTCATCCAGTACAGCGTCCTCCGCTGACTTTCCACCCTCGTGGGCATGTCGAGAGAACACTGGTATTAAAATTTATAATATATATATAAATTTACTATATTCAACTTTCCTCATATAAATTTAATTTTAATTTCTAATTTATAATGCAGGCCGACACACTACGACATGTTCAAACCATTGTCGACCAGATAGTGCAGGACCCACCGCCGACTAATACTATTCTTCAAACTTTGAGAGAAATGAGCGGCAATATTCAGATGGTACTACAGCATGTACCATCTGAACCTACGGCCAGAGAGGCAGCCCGACCTTCATATCAGGGAGCGACCTCGAGTCATCAGGTACCATTTAGCATAGAATTCAAATTAAGCTTTCAAATTCATATTAACAAACTATTTACACTCTTTCAGGTGCCACGATCTCCATCTCCTACCATTCAGGCACCGATGACATTTCCTTCGACGTCAGCATCGCTCCCGCCGCCAGTCTCACGGACATCTTTTGCATCGACATATTCACGCCGTCGTCCAAGGTCATCATCGCCACAGGAGATCGAGCATATTGCGGAGCAGGATGAGGGTGGTATCATCGAGCAGCTCGATCAGTCGGCAGCAGTCGAGCATCTCGATGATATACCTATCATCGACCTTGCTGTTCCCCGTGGGCGAGGCCGAGGGCGAGGGCGTGGACGTGGGCGTGGGCGAGGACGTCGAGGTCGAGGACGTGCTCAAAATTGAGCTTTTGAGTTCAATTTTTGTAAATTTTATTTTTTGATGTTACTCAAGCCTCATTTATGAATGAAATGATTGTTGGTTGATCATTTGGTGTTTGTGAATGTAGTTTTTGCTTTTTCAATGTTATTTGTCAATGCTTGAACTTGTTGTACAAATTTGGAATTTTTTTAAAGTGATCTTAAGTACTGTATGTGGGTGCAGGTAAAGGCGCTGAGCCATTCAGCGCCTTTAGTGTTCTGCACTGAAGGCGCTGATCCGCTCAGCCTTCAGTGCAGAACACTAAAGGCTCTGAGCAACTCAGCGCCTTTAGTGTTTTATACTAAAGGCGCCGAGCGAGTCAGCGCCTTTACAGAGAAGCCATTTTTCGCTTACACTGAGGACTTAGGCATTTTTCGCGGCGAAAAATGCCTAAGTCCTCGACGCCTTATGTGTATGCTGAAGGCGCTGAATGAAACAGCGCCTTCAGCATATATCATGAAGGCGCTGAAGCAATCAGCGCCTTCACAGGTTTTCCCGTGAAGACGCTGAACCCTTCAGCGCCTTCAACACATTGCATGAAGGCGCTGAAGCGTTCAGCGCCTTCACAGGTTTTTTGTGAAGGTGCTGACCGCTTCAGCGCCTTCACGTTGTCTGCCCAACGTGGTGCCGAGGTGGCAAAAGTAGGGTTAGTTTTGCAAAAAAAATTTTCATAGGGTTATTTTGCAAATTTCGGGTTTTAAGAGGGTCATTTTGAAAAAAATCCCAGCTATTACTGCCTGCAAGCTGCACCGTTTTGCGCGCCGCTTCGTTTTGCGTGTCGTTCCGGTGTGCAGCCACCTCGCAGGCCACGCCCCACCGGAGCCTCCTGCTCTGGACTGCTGCTTTTAGCCGCTGTTGTGGTCGCGCTTCTCGTTCCGGCCACCCCGGTCGCCGGTGACATCGCCGTAAGGGAGCACGGTGTTCCTGAGGGTGTGTAGATCGCCGTGCTCACTTTCGCCGACATCGATTTTGCCTCGTTTTGCGTGTTTGACTGCGTCGCCCCCGGCAACAGTGGATTTTGAGTACCGGCTTGTTCCGGTGCGCCCTCCGATGCCCGTTTTCGCTCCGGACAGCGAGCATCGCCTTCAGAACGTCGAGACCTGTCGGACTGTGGTGTTTGTTGAGTTCCAAAGCATGGGAATTTTTGGTAAATGCTTAATTACTGTATTTTTATGTATTTATCTTGCTTTTTAGTGTTTGTTTTGGGGTTTTGTGCAACTGTTGCTTGGATGTTGCATCGGGAAGCGTGTATGAGTTGTGCTTGACCTCTGGACTAGTCGTCCTAGGTCCGTGGACTATCGCGGTGCTTATTTTGGGATTCCGGCGTGATTATTGGCCAAATCAGTCGTCCGATCGCGGTTCTGTTTCGGAATTCAGTTCTGTCAACTTGAACGCATTTTGTTTGTTGTCGAGCCTTGTTGGCTGGTCATCCTTACTTCCTCGTGTGTCCAGAGGCAGTGGATGGTTGTTGTAGGTTTCGGAGCCGAAATTGGCATATTTGGGAACCAGGTATTGTTTGGTTTTTGTTAGTCGTGCCTATTCGCGTCGTTTGTGTGTCTTGCTGCCCGGTCACCCAAATCGGTGTGTCTGGGGGCAGCGGGTGGCCTTTGGTAAGTGTTGGATTTCTCTGGGCACTGTGTGGGTTCGGTTGTGTTCCGGTGAGTTGCCGGGGATCTCCGGCAGGTTTCGGGAATCGGTAAAAAGTACCGATGGCCCGAATGGTTCTCGGAGTGTGGGTCAATGTGTGGGTTATAGTGGTATTTAGTATTGAGTGGTTTATATTTTATAGTACCTTTCGTAGGTACAGGTGACTAGTTGCATCACTATTGGGCGTTAGGTGCTTCATCGGACTTCAGGTGGGTACTTCGATCTGACGTTGGTTCAGTGGTGCATGCTCGGTGACATTCCTTTCCCCGTGTTTTCTTTGTTGATTACACACTTTGCATGTTGAGCACTTGAGCACCACACACTTCGTTCATGTTTGCTCTACTTTTCTATTTGCATCATGACCTAGAAGTATAGCGGTATTCTGTGATTGCTAGAGTTCATATGACTTGATTATAGCGCACGATCTTGAGACATAGTATGATTTGGTGACTTCGTGATTTATGACATCTCGTATCTATTGCATGATGTTCGAGTTATATAGACCTGATAGGTCGGTGACACTATGGCATTCATTCGGGAATAGTGGACTTGATTGGTCGGTGACATATTGAGACTTGTGATATGACTCGTTGGATTCGGTCAGTGATTCCTTGTTGATTCTATCCCGGCTATTTGCCGACAGTTGGCCATTGAGCATTGTTGCATTGATCGTCGTAGCGTGTTTTGTGCATTTCGCGTACACCAGCGGTCTGATCCACCGCAAGAGGGTGTTCTTTTTTGGAGAAGTGGTCGTACTTCCGACCCGTGAGCCCGATGCGGTCACTGCTAGGGTTATATGCCAGGTTGAGCATAGCGTGACATTTGCCTGAGGTCTCTTGACCAACATGGTGGTTTGCTTGAGGTCTCTTGACCAACATGGTGGTTGATTGGGTTTATATTTTTAGACTGTTTGTCCGGTTGATGCATCCCTATTGTTATGGTAGCGACAGTTGTTTATGTTACCTTCTTTCATTTCCTGTTAGATCATGCTACTGTAGTATTACTATTTACCCCTCATTAGTATCTATCCAGTTTACCGTAGCGGTTATTATGATATTACTGTTTGATATATTCTCTTGCTACTGTATTCGGTTTACCTGTTCATTATTATGCTTTCTTTCTTTGTTACTCTCTGACCTTGCGGTACCTTGTAGTCGTTTGTTCTCTTTCGTTTGCCAGTGAGTACAGCTTGTTTTCGTCGGCTTGCGGTACCCACTGGGAGACCCTTGTTGGTTTCTCACTACCCCCCAGTTGCAGGTACTGCGAGAGGTGACGGTCGAACGGTATGTGAGGCGACGACATAGCTAGAGAGCTTAGCAGCCTCGAGATTTTGTTCAGTATTCTTTTACCCTACTTCTACTTGTCGGTAGGTTTAGAGTTGTGGTGGTTCAGTTTATGTCTGGTTGTGTGATTGGTTTAACAATTGGATGGACTAACAGTGGATTCTTGTTACTATGATCTCTTGGTTTTATGCAAAATATTTTCTACCCCTCGTGGTAGCCGGTTTTCAAAGGATTATGTTTCCACGTGGGAAACCGTTTTAAAAAGATTTTGGGTTTTTATTTCACTCGTAGATTTCAAATAAGGTGTCTGTGTGGGAAACGCTTTCAAAAGGATCGGAATGCTTGATAACAAGTGCATATGCATTATCTGCGGTAAGGACATTGTAGAGCATTAAAGCATCATGCTTAAGGATCATTTAGCTGTATGTGCATCCTGTGTGAATGATGTGTGCGTGTGAGTTGAAATTGGTGGTTGCGAAATTGTACTGTGTGTGACGCCGTGCAAATATAGGGGAGGTTCTGTCCGTGTGAATAGAGGGTTATCTGTATTTGTGGCGGGTCTGTACGCGTCTCGGGGTGTATCCAAAAAAAATAAATAAATAAATAAATTCTACGGTTTTTCGCTGTTTTCCTTAAAAGGTATTTACAAAAAGAACCCCGGGGCGTGACACCCATAGATTGTTTTACGTGTATTTCTTTCCTTTATTTTCCTTTTTAGTAACTAGTCCGATGGAGTAGAAAGAAAGCATAATTTCTTTGTGCAGTTCTTGCTGTTTTGAAGCTCATTTCTCTTTTGCCTTATGTAATATGTCTAAAATGAGTTCCATCTTCTTATTTAGGTTAAAACTGTCGATCGTTTATCAGGGAAACCTGCAAGAAGGGAAACTAGTACAATGCCGCAATGGGCTGGATCCTGCTGGTATTTTCATTACTTTTTTGTTAACTATTTAATGGATGGAATTCGAAAACCACATAAATTAAATAGTTTGATGGGTTTTAATTTTGTCGGTTTCCTCTTATTATTCTAGCAGTTAAATGGTGAAACTATTTTCAGATAATGTATCCATCAAATATGATACTTCTGATTTCTAAATAACTTGTTAGGTACTATTTGAGATTCATGGATCCCAAATATCCCACTACTCCGGTTGACAAGGCCAAAGAAAGGTAGGGAAGTTTTTTTTTTTCATTTGTTCTTTACAGCCACAAGAAAGGAAGGCTTTATTGGAGCAGCTAATATGTTTGATTTGTCATCAGATATTGGGGCCCTGTTGACATTTATGTCGGTGGTGCTGAGCATTCTGTCCTACATTTGCTTTATGCGAGATTCTGGCACAAGGTTTTTTCAAACTACAACTAATTGAAACTTAAATTTCATTGAAGGTTCTGACAATATATTTATTATTTATTTGATTTATATGTTTATTTTTTTTTTGAAGGTTATAACAATATCTGGGTAAAATTCTATTTGCCCTCTTATATGCAGTCTCTACACATTCTTTGATTGTTTTAATGTTTGCTCAAAGTAGCTTAATGTTGATTAAGGTCGTATGCTGTCTGAGTTGATCTGAAGAGGTCTGCCAAATAAAAGTTAATTGGCAATGTGTGGCTTGTAATCTGGCAGAACCCATCCATTTAGTTGCTTTTTAGAACACAGTATTTTCAGAGATTAGTTGAGCTTTGGGAGTAAATAAATGGTAGAATTTTCAAAACTTAATTATCATTTTACTTTTTCTATGTGGTTGTAATTTTTTTGCTCCTGCTCACCTTTTTCTTTTTTAAATATGGCTTTAGGTTCTATATGATATTGGCATTGTTTCCACCAAAGAGCCATTCAAGTGCTTGATAAATCAAGGGTTGATACTAGGAGAAGTAAGTAACTTTACTTTCCGAAGAAATCTGTATTATAATAGCCTTATTACTTTCTAACTACGGTAGTAACAGGTTGAATATACCGCATTTAAAGATCAAGAAGGTAGATGGATCTCTGCCGATTCTGCCAGTTCAAGTGAGTATTACCAAGAAAAAGTGCCTGCAGAGAAGGTGTGGTGCAAAATAGATAGTGTTATTATACTATTATTGAAGTCGGAAATCGTTTTTATTTTAGTTCACATTTCAAATTTTCTTGTAGGTCACAAAGGATGGCGATTATTTTGTGCTAAAAGACAACCCAAACATTCGTTTAAATGGTCGCACCTACAAAATGAGTAAAAGTCGCGGCAATGTCATCAACCCAGATGATGTCGTTTCTGAATATGGTGCTGATTCCCTACGCTTGTATGAAATGTTCATGGGACCATTGAGGTATCTTTTTCCTATGGGGCTTTTTACCAATAAATTTCTACAAATCATATCTACAAATGTACTATAAAATCTACATTTCATGTCTGTGTGTAGTGAATGAAATTTTCTATAAAAAATTCAACCGATATCGTTAAACTTGCAAGCATCCCATATTGGCTCTTAAAAATTTTCAATTTTGAGATCTTTTAATCATAAGGTAAATAATGTCGAATAATTATGAAATTTGGTTTTTAGAAGTTTCAAATGCTCCAAATCATGTTTAATGGTATGAATCGTAAATTCGAAAGCTCTATTATCAAAAATGATTTATTAGTACGAAGGCTATTGTACTCGTAAGAGTTTAGTATTCGGATTCTATCTATTTGTCTATATATATATATATATATATATATATATATATATATATATATATATATTCATGCTATATTGTGTCAATATACATATATTTTTGTGACTGGCACACACCGGCACGGTATGGTATGCATTGTGTCGTACCGTGCCAACAAGTTCTCGGTATGACTCCATATCAGGACACTTAAATCCTTGTATGTACCCCTCAAAAATTCAATACTTACTCAAGTATCCTTGAGTTGGGTGGTCATCCCACTCACAGTAGAATTTGCTTTTGCAAAAAAATTATTGTGAAGGGGCATTCTTTTTCTTTTTTAAATTCATGGATATATATGTAAGGAATCAAAATTTTCATGGGCATATATCCAGGGTGCAAATATGGTAGGGATATATACTTATAATAAATTTTCAAGGATATATATGTAAATGGTTCTTGTTCTTTCTATATCAACTTGATGCATGAGTCAGGCGCTTGCAAACTAGGCGCAAACCCTGAACTTTTTAACTGTTTTCTTCAGAGATTCAAAAACATGGAGTACTGGTGGGATTGAAGGAGTACATCGGTTTCTAGCAAGGACATGGAGGCTGATTGTCCCTCCTTTACCTGATGGATCGTATAGAGATGGAACAATTGCATCAGACGATGAGCCAACCATGGAACAGCGTCGCACTCTTCACAAATGTATTGCAAAGGTTAGATTTCATTCCTCTTAAACTTAATGATATGATTTGTTTCATCAGGTCGCTCCGATGAACTTAAATCATCCTTTTCTTTGTTTAATATTAAAAAAGAAAGTGATGCTTTTCTCACGTAGTTGCAAAATGCATATGTATACAAATTAAGAAGCTAATTTTTAGTTCTAAAACTATTCATACTTCCAAGAGTTTAGTGCAAACCTCAAGTCTAACATTGGCCAAGAAAGCAAATTCTGATTTTGGTTAAAATGTACAATGCCATAAGTATTGTGATTTTCACATTGCTGTGCTGATATTTTACACATCGACCTGTGAACAAACTGATGAATATCGCCTAATGGAACATTGACTATGGAGGTTAAGTTACAAAATCATGTAGTAGCAGTTTCTTGCAATTTAGCAATAGGTATGGTTCTTTTAGCTCCAATTTATTGCACTGGATAGTTGAGAAGAAATCTGCAGGAGTCCACGTTGAGACAAGTTCCTCTATAAGAAGTTGCGCTCTGCAATTAGTCTTTTTGCTGCAGATAGGCCCAAAGGACCTTTTTACAAACTAGATTTATTATTGGAAAGTATGCTCTGTTTATCCCTAGTTATTTCACTTTCTCTGCATGTATGTGTACGAGCATGTGCGTGTGCAAGTGCCTGCACCTGCATGCGTGCGTGTGTGCATGCATGCGTGTATGTGTGTGGATGCAGTATGCATGCATATATGTCAAAATTTGTTCTAGATGTACAGCACCATAATTTTTACCAATGGGCAATAATTTACTGTCTAATTTTGAAGTTGTGAGATGAAGATGTACCAAACTTCTTTTGTTAATTGTTGTATTTATTGATTCTCCAGGTATCAGAAGAAATTCAAGAAACAAGATTCAATACTGGAATTTCTGCGATGATGGAGTTCATAAATGCTGCATACAAGGTCTCTTCTGTCATTTGAGGCATTAGCTTAGTATGGGATAAAGTATTTTATATCACTATTGTACTTTCTCATTAATGCAATACTAATTCTTGAAGTTATAATAGTTTTTTTTTTTTTTTTTTTTTTTCACTTTCTAAACTTAGACGTAATTTGAAATAGTATGTCCGTATGGAGATACTGCTTGCATTGTTCTTTCTTTTGTACAGTTGCTATTTACTTAGGTTCATATATTGTGAAAAGTTTGTTGAATACTATTATTCGAAATGTCCAGTCCATTATTTTGTCCAAAGTGATAGATCAATCATGATTACATTCAATTTATTTCTTATAAGAAGTGATCCGTTGATTAAACCATTTAAATAAACATAAATCTCATTTAAAAGGGATATCAGTATTTTAATAGTTGAATTGTTTTCTTAGCTCTATTGATCCTTGTCGTCAAATGCTAATGAAAATTTACTTCTCATCTTTTTGATGAAATGGTGGGAACTTGTAGTTGCATCATAATGATCGATAGATGACCTAAAGATCATATTACCCTTTTAGCCAAGTCAACAGGTTCAACGTATTTCTGTCTGATATTTACCAGGTTAGTCATGCCAAATGACAAATGGAATTACCCCCAACTTTTATTATAGTCGACGGTTAGATATTAAACCGAAATACTTATTTGTTTGCTGGTTACTTCATGAAAATATTGTTGATTTGTTGTGAAGAATTATTGATTGTTTCTACTGCATATATTTTAATCAAATGATATAGATGATTGCTTAAAACTATGCTTCACTGTATTTTATTGACATCTTCTTAGTGGGACAATCATCCAAAGTCAGTTGAGGCATTTGTTTTGTTGCTTTCAAATCACAATGATATATTGTTTTCCAGAGGTACCACTTTACCATAGGCCCAGATATGGAAATCATAATTTTTAGTCGTCGCTTATTAACTTTGTATCCTTTGCCTTTAAATTATGGAAATTTCCACAAAATGCGACACAATGAGAAATTTTGCAAGATATTGATATACTGAAGCAATTATAGCATAGTTGAAGTTAGTAAAAGTTGCAAGAGAATTTGAGCTAGAAATCAATACCAGTCTTGCTACTTTTCTACTTGGCTCACGAACTTCATATAAATAGATGATTTTGCAGGGATCCAAATGCAAATGCCTCTTTATTTAATTTTGTGAGCCATACTATTTGAAACAAAAATTTAGTCGCTATACCTGCACCAATATACTTCAAGTGATGGATCATTTCTCCAACATTCTTTTAATTTTATTTTTCAGGCCAATAGCGAGTATTTGAAAGATACAACAATCGTGCTCCCCGTCCAGATCAATGGAAAGACCAGAGGAACTATTGCAGTCGACAAAGCCTGCTCTGAGGATGATGCATTTAGATTAGCTTCGAGGGATGAGAAGCTCTCCAAGTATTTGGCAGGGAAGACAATAAGGAAAAAAATTTGTGTTCCCGGAAGGATCTTGAATGTCATATTGGACAAGGAGAAGGTAAGGTCGTAATCGTTGCTTCTGATACTGCAACCATTTGATTTTTGCTCCATGGCTCTATTTTGTACTGAGCTATGCTATATCTTCGTTTCTTGTCATGATTTTCTATATTATGGATTCATTGTGACGCCCCACTTCCCAGGGGGTCACCCATCCTAGAACTACTCTAGCTCTAGCACGCTTAACTCTCATGTTCCTCTTGGATCTTGCTACCATCCAAAATGCTATAGCCGGGTTAGAGATTTTTAGTCCTATTATATCATTTATATAGAGGACTAATCCAAATTCCGGGGGTGTCACATTCTTGCCCCTTTAAGCCCTGACGTCCACGTCAGGCTCAAGCACACTCACAAGCACCAGGCGATGTGAGACTCGTCTCGCTAGCCTTAGCCGACCTTGTGAGAAGCTGCACTCCACTCACAACGGTCATCATTAGCCGGGGAGCCTCGCTCTACCCGCTATAAACCCTGGCTCAGCCGAGACTCATCTCACATTTCCGGCTGGTGAATGGCTCTGATACCAAATGTGACGCCCCACTTCCCAGGGGGTCACCCATCCTAGAACTACTCTAGCTCTAGCACGCTTAACTCTCATGTTCCTCTTGGATCTTGCTACCATCCAAAATGCTATAGCCGGGTTAGAGATTTTTAGTCCTATTATATCATTTATATAGAGGACTAATCCAAATTCCGGGGGTGTCACATTCATTCTTTCCAATATAGTTTAACAAAGATTCATCATGCCTCTCTTTTGCTGAATTTAGCTTGCGACTAACAATCTCGTTTAACAACTGAAGAGAATGCCGGCAAATTTGCAACCCCTCTGTTTTAGTGTGAAATATTGAACAGTAAAACTTGCAGCATGTTTTGTTATCTGTTCATTCTGAAAACATCACAAACTGTATTCAATTCTGTGCTTGTGAATCTGTAGAAAGTTTTTGATATTCTGTAATTGGATACTTTTGTGTTAGAGTGCTCTCTGATAGAATATTGATTGAAAAAGATGATCGTCTTTTCTTTTCTTCTTATTCAATTTATAGATACATATACAATGTTCATCTCTTTCCTTTTACAGCCGTGCAATCTAATTAAAGAAATATAATGAATATGAAAATATACAATTACAATGAATATGGAAACTAATAAACTATACAAATTAAATATAAGCTTTATGTGGTAACAAGCTATATGTGGTAACATCCCCCCTCAAATTGATGCTGGGTGATCAAGAAGCATCAATTTGCCAACGAGAAATTGATGGCGCTGGCGACTGACAGACTTGGTAAACACATCGGCTAATTGTAACGATGTGGAAACATGTGGAAGAGAAATGACACGAGTATCCACAGCTTCTCGAATATAATGACAGTCTACTTCAATATGCTTAGTGCGCTCATGTTATACTGGATTAGTGGCAATTTGAATAGCACTTGTGTTATCGGCATGAAGTGGAGTAGGATCATGCTGTGGAAACCCAAGCTCAGTTAACAAACCTCGAAGCCAAGTAATCTCAGAGCATGCAGCAGACATAGCGCGATATTCAGACTCCGTGGAAGATTTGGACACACGGTCTTGTTTCTTACTCTTTCATGAGATCAAAGAGTCCCCAAGAAACATGCACCAACCAGTGACAGAGCGACGTGTATTGGGACATCCCGCCCAATCAGCATCACTAAAAGCAATAAGATGCACAGGAGATTTAGCAGGAAAAAATAAACCTCGACAAGGAGAGCCATGGAGACAAGCATTTTTGACATCCAACTGTTGAAGCGGCCAGCCCTGTGAGGCGGCAATAGCAAGAACTGTACGGACCGTAGTCATTTTGGCTACAGGAGCAAATGTTTCATGATAGTTTATTCCATATTCTTGTCGGTTGCTTAAGGCAATCAATCTTGCTTTATAGCGATCGAGGGACCCATCAGAGCGAAGCTTTATGGAATAAACCCATTTACAACCAATGGGCTTAACATGAGGTGGACATTTAACAATGTCCCAAGTCTGATTATCCTGAAGAGCACGAAATTCCTCCTGCATTGCCCACTGTGAACACTCATGCTTCACTGCTTCTGAGTAAGAAGATGGAACCGAAATGGAGGACAAAGCAGTAGAAAATGATGTATGATAAGAGTCATACCGAGGAGGAGGACGAGAAACCCGGGTAGATTGTCTCGGTAAAGGTGGGGCAGGAGCAGATGGCGGATCTGGCTCGGGAAGGGGCTGCAGTGCACAACGTCAAGTGTAGACAAATCCAGGTTTGAACCGGTCAATAGAAGAAGACGTGTCATCAAAAGTAGGAAGAATAGTGACTTCAGGGGATGAGCTAACATGAGTTGGAAAGAAATGTTGACTCTCAAAGAAAACAACATTTCGAGAAACACGAAGCCTCTTTAAAGAAGGATCATAGCAAACAAACCCCTTATGATTAGTACTATATCCCAAAAAAAACACATTTCACAGATTGAGCAGAAAGCTTATGGCGTTCATGAGAAGGCAAATGAACAAAACACACACAACCAAAAGTATGCAAATGTCGATAGGGAGGATGCTGATGATGAAGGCGAAAATAAGGAGAGTCAAGATCAAGAGTTCGAGAAGGTAGTCGATTAATAAGATAAACTGCTGTAGATAATGCTTCTACCCAAAAAATAGGCGGAACAGAAGATTCGAGTAACAATGTCCGAGCCACCTCTAAGAGATGACGGTTCTTTCGTTCGGCCACACCATTTTGTTGAGGCGTATATGGACATGAACGCTGTGACAAAATGCCTTTTTGATTCAGAAAATCATGAAATGCATTAGTCATGTATTCTCCACCAGAATCAGATCGAAGAATCTTAACAGTAACAGAAAATTGAGTTTCGACATACACTAGGAAGGATTTACAAGTTAAAAAAACTTCAGATTTAGAACGGAGAAAATAAATCCAAGTAAACCGACTATAGTCATCAATAAATGTTACAAAATATTTATACTGACCATGAGAAATAACAGGTGCAATTCCCACACATCAGTATGAATAATATCAAAACAATTTTTCGCATGACTACCAGCAATAGGAAATGGAAGCAGTTTACTTTTTCCTAACTTACAAGTAGAACAATCAAAGGAAGCACGAGAAGAACAAAATTTATCTTTATTGCCCAATAAACCAGAAGTCAATAAATAAGACAAAATATCAGAATTAGGGTGTCCCAAACGTTTATGCCACCTTTCACTTTTATTGATAATAGTAGAAGAAGTCAAAGCAACATGATTAGGAATGGAAAGTTGGAGTGGAAACAGTCGTCCTACTTTAGGCCCCTTCGCAATCACCGTCCCCGACACCTGATCCTGCACATAACAACCACCACGAGAAAAATGTACATCATAGTTATTTTCTACTAATTGTCCAACTGAAGAAGATTATTAGAGAGTCCAGGTGATACAAAAGCATTGTTGAGAGTTGGAGTAATATCTCCTACAGCAGTAATAGGTAAGGTGTGTCCATTAGCAACCTGGACATGTTCTGAACCACGATATGTGCGGACATTTTTAAGCAAAGCCACCGAGCCAGTCATATGATTTGATGCGGCAGAATCAATAACCCAAGATTTAGATGGAGAATTACCATTACCGTGAAGTCCTAGAGCTGAAAAGGCCGAAATAATCATTTGTTGCACCATTTCAGGAGTGCGGACTGTTTGCTCAGCATTGTGATTGACTGCTGTTGAGGTTCCAGCTGGAATTTGACCTGTAAAAGGATTAGTAGTAGAAGTTTGAAATGCAGTCTGGCGATTTTGGGGCCGAATTGAACATTCTTTGATGATATGTCCAGGTTTTTTGCAGTAATTGCAAAATTTCTTAGCATAATTTGCAGCAATGTGACCATAATTCTTGCAACGAAAGCACTGAACTTTACTCATATCCCTGTCTTGGCCTTTTCCTTGAGCCACAAATGCCATAGGTGTTGTAGTCAACCTTTCTTGTTCCAGAGTGGCTTGGGTAAAAAGACGTTCTTCACGAAGTAATTCACCAAAACATATATCCAATGAAGGAGGAGGATGACGACTCATCAGATTAGAACGAACGTTCTCAAAATCTGATCGCAATTTCATCAAAAATTGATCGCACTTGCTAACCTCATAAACAGCCATTACATCATGGAGAGAATCTTTCGACACGATAACACAAACAATATCAGAAAATTCAGTCCATAATTGTTGAAAACCGGAAAAATAATCTTGAATAGATAATCCTCCCTGAGTGTAATTTGCAATCTCGCACTCCAATTGAAACCTTCTTGCAGAATGTGTTTGATTGTAAACTTTTTTTAAATATGCCCACATGTCTTTAGCAGTTTTATATGGACGTAAATTAAGAATAATTTGAGAATCACATGACCCAATAATCCAAGACATCACCCTAGCATCTTTGACTTTCCATTGCGACAATTGTGTGGCATCCGTAGGAGCTGGAACAGTGCTATCAATATGTCCCCATAACTTCTTTCCAGTGACAAACAATTGAAATTGAAACTCCCATGCGGTATAATTTTTTTCGGTAAACTTAACACAAAATTCAGGAGTGCTACTCGCCATTGCAAAGAAATAAAAATAGTTCGCACCAAGAAAAAAAAATCACCAAAGAAAGCTAAAATTTTACCGAAATCGTGAGCTACCTTTCCACGCCAAATTCCAAAACGTAAAGGTACTGCACCCGTGCACAGATCTGCCACCACTTCGCTGCGGCTCACTGTTTGTTTCAGAATCTCTGATCCAAAGAGAGTAGCAGAACAATCCAAACAAACAAAAAAAGCTTCTAAAACCAGGGCTCTGATACCATGATAGAATATTGATTGAAAAAGATGATCGTCTCTTCTTTTCTTCTTATTCAATTTATAGGTACATATACAATGCTCATCTCTTTCCTTTTACAGCCGTGCAATCTAATTAAAGAAATATAATGAATATGGAAATATACAATTACAATGAATATGGAAACTAATAAACTATACAAATTAAATATGAGCTTTATGTGGTAACAAGCTATATGTGGTAACACTTCCTCTTTGATTTCAAACCCCAGATACTTTATCCCTTCTCTGGTATTGCTTTCTTTTATCTTACCTGGTTCCCTTCAAATGTAGCCCATTTGGAAATGAACCTCCCAATTTTATTATTTATTATTTTTGCATTGACAACACCCCCTTCAACTTTTACTCGTTTTGATTTAAATTTTAAATTATTTCGATCAAGCATTGAGTCCATCGACACCTTATTTCGGTCAATTGAATTGGGTATTCCACTAAAATTAACTCTGTTCAAAATTGGTGTGACTCCCTAATGGTCCCACATCGGATGGAAACGAAATTGTGATTGGAATTAGAGTGTGCGGCTCTAAATTCGATGTGAGGTTCACTTCACACTTTCGACTAGTGAACCGGCTCTGATGCCAAATGTAACGACTCAACACACTAGCAATAATAGCGGCCTCCTATAATCACAATCAGAATTTCATTCTCACCTGCTGTGGGACTATTAGGGTGTCACAATCGGTCCATTTCATTGATAGAACACACAATTATGCCAATTAATAAGTGAGATATCTCAAATCAAAACAAGACTAAAAAAGAAAAGAAAAACAAACCTTGATTCATTTTATTCTTCTTTCATTACGCGAGGTAGTGGGGTTTACATTCCTACTATGGTAGAGAATTATTTGTTCTTCAAATTGAAATCAAATCCATCTTTCTCAGGTCAATTTTTGCAGCACTTCTTGCAAAGATAGTTGTGGTTGTTCTTCCTTCATAAATTTGTTATAATAAATGAGATTATTTACGAGTTCTTCATCGACAAACCTGTCTACATTTATAGTGAGTTGCCTTTGCTTGATCAAACTGCAGGCAACTTAATACTTTGTTTATGATTGATGAAGATAACCATCATAAAGACATCATTATTGGATGCATAAAGTGATGTGGTAAATTAAGGAAGATACCCCACAAAATATTAACTCTGGTGCAATGTTGGCCTATATTTAGAAGGTGTTTGTGCAATGGTTATTTTGAGCTAAGCAGTCTGATGGTTTGCAATGTGGTTGGTTCAGATACCAACTTTTGAGGATTATTCACTCAAATTTTGTTTATCTTGAGGGTGGCTTATGTACAAAATTTCTTCTTTTATGTTTTGGAAGAGCTCCCAAATACAATTTTAGATATCCAAATCATAAGCTCTATTTTAAACCTTTTGCTAAAATAGGATGTTTGATGGAGTGCCTTAAGAAAAAGCTTTTAGCAAGGATTAAGTGCCGTGGCACGG
>CM054941.1:22068704-22168493 GCA_029168755.2 Tillandsia fasciculata
GGCACGGGAGCGGGCCGTTGTCCCGCCTGGCACGGTATGGTACCGGCAAGCTTTCGTGCCGACACGTGGCACGCTTGCATGCCGATGGATACGCATGACCTCTCAGTGGCACGCTCTGGCACGTTTTTTTTATAGTTTTTTTGTTCCTAATAAACTTTTATAATGTTATTTTGAAAGATTTAGTCAAATAATTATGATAGTGACTATATATAGCTTACTATACTAATCAATTAATATAGTGGTAAATTTTTTAAATGTAAAAAAAAATTATACCTCATCGAGAATAGAAATTAAAATATAATAATAAAATTACTAGTAAAAGTCATTTAAGAAAGTTTAAAAAAAAGAACAACATACTGAAAAAGAACAACATGAGCAATAAATTATATGACAAATAATTAAATAAATTTAAGTATCAATTGATTTAATTTAATTTTTAATTTTATTAGTATTTTTAATTTTTTAAATTAAAAAACAAATTTAAAGTAAAAATTATTTTATTGCAAATCTTATATAAAATACTATATCTATCCAAAATAATTAAAAATTTAACTATATAATAATTAAATCAAGTATATCTATTTCAACTTTTTATAAACAACAGATAAAAAATTATCTAATTAATATATATATTTTAAAAAAACTTTACAAATTAAAAATATTAAAAAAAAAAAAAACTACGTGGGATACAAAGGCCAATCCCCAAAAAAAAATCACAAGAAAAAAAAATCGAATGAAGAACATAAGGACTTATCAAAAAAAAAAAAATCCACCAAAAAAAAAAGAAAAAATGAGAGACACAAAACCCCCCAACCAATAAATAAATAAATCTTCAAAAAAAAAAAAACTCAAAAAAAAAACAATCAAAACTATTTTGAGTGTATGAGAGAGAGAGAGAGAGAGAGAGAGAGAAGGAAGGAGGGGGCGGCATAAAAAAAAAAAAACAAAAAAAGGAAAAAAAAAAAAACGCACGAGCGAACGTGCCGCCCTTGCGCGCGATACCCACGAGGTATCGCGCTGTCTCGCGGCGATACCCTCGTGGGTATCGCGCACGGGGGGGTGCTGGGCACCCCCCTGTACCGTGCCCCCATATTGGGGGCACGGTACGTGTACTTGACACCTTGGTGAACATTAAAGATGTTTAATCCCAATATGTCGTATTAAGAATGTCTTGTCAAGATCATTTAGACTCAGTAAGAGAGAACAATGACATGTGGTTAATGCTGGTTTTCTGCTAGTATGGCTTGTTGAAATTTCAGGTCTGATGTTTCGATTGTTAGCCAAACGAGCCTTCACTCTATAATTTACGTGGATGTTTATGTTCTTTTTATTTTTTTTTGCAGCTAAAAGCTTTAGGATTTTCTTATGACTGGGATCGTGAAATATCCACCACTGAACCAGATTACTATAATGGACCCAGTGGATTTTTCTTCAGCTTTTGAAGAGAGGACTGGCATATCAGGTCCTGAAAACTGAACTATTATATACTTGTTGGACTGCTTTGTTTACTGTACTCATTATGTTTTGATAGTGTTGTAGTTGTTGATTATGATGGTTTATGCAAACATTTCTTTTGATATATGTACAACAGGCTGAGGTGCCTGTTAACTGGTGCCCTGCTCTTGGCACTGTTTTGGCGAACGAAGAAGTCATCAATGGTGTTAGTGAACGAGGCGGTTATCCTGTTGTAAGAAAGGTATTCATGGAATTTTTACATTGTCCTATTGTTTCATTTCTTCTTTTTTCATTATTCCCATTTTGCTCTATTACCCCGTTTGATTAGTCACATCCTGGTTTTCAGTTACTTAAGAAGGCACACTTAGGTCTGCTTTATTTTGCCGGCTAGAGCTTTTGCAGGAGTGCTGTTTGAGGGGATCTGCTTGAAGAAGAACCAGCGGCTTTTTCACCAAATCTCCTCTACAGCTTCTCACTACAGAAGAAGCTGAAGTTATATTGAATTTTCTGCTTTGAGGCCAAAATGATCATTTTGGCTTCTGCCTCAGCAAAGCTCCAAGCTGTATGTTAGCCAAATGCTGGCTTTCAAAAGCTCTTACATTCTGGAGTAGATATTCTATTCCAAAAGCCAGGCAAATGAGTACGTGATTGAAATGCCTTATTACCATTTTTTTGTTGACCAAATAGCCTATGCGGCAATGGATGCTCAAGATAAACAACTTATGCTGATCACCTTCTGGAAGATTTGGATGATCTTGATTGGCCAGAAAGCATCAAAGAAATGCAAAGAAATTGGATTGGGCGCGCTGAAGGTGCTGATTGAATTTCTATTGTTGATCTTCAAGGACAGGAACGAGGATTACATCTATCCGTCTTCACAACCAGACCGGACACCATCTTTGGCGCAACGTATATTTTATTAGTTTCCAATATGCATATATTAAGAGAAAAATATAATTTGAAATTATATGTATTTACAAAAATAGCCCTGCCAAGTTATTATTTATAGGGTAATTTCTATATACCCCTAAAATTTCCCTGTTTTCAGATTTACCCCTCTTAGAGGCTAATATTAAAACTACCCTTCTTACGTTCCAACTTCTTTCCAAAATACCCCTGAAGTTAACTCTGTTAGTGTACCGTTTGGAGCTGCTGTTATCTGTGTGAAATTACCATTTTGCCCTTTCAAATATACCCTAAAACCCTAAAAAAACCCTAACCCTAAAAACCTAAACCCTAAACCTTAAACCCTAAATCCGGGCAAAATAGGTATATGGATAATTTTCAACTCCGATTATTATTTAACTCTAGTTAACCTAGTAACTTAACAAAGGGAAATGGTAGGGGTATTTTTAATACGGTGGAACGTTAGGGGTATATTGGAAAGAAAAAAATAAGAGGGGTAATCAGATATTTCTTCAGATTTCAGGGTACACAGACAATTATTCCTTATTTATATATCCTAACAAAAATCTTAATTTTCATATGAGCCAAAATTCTCTCTATAAAAAGCTAGCTTCCCTTCACGAATTTGGATGACTCTCTAAGTAGTTACAGTATTGTAGTAAGAATCTGCATCTGTGAGGCGTGTATATGATAATTCAGATTCACTGAGGTATACTGATTTTGCAGGGATATTTATGGAAATGTACCTTTTAAGTATTGTCGAACGATAGTATAGCCTTGAACTGTTTCTCATGCTGCAGATATCTTGTTTGTGCGCCCGAGCATTTCCTATTATCATCATTAATAACCCAGGATCATCATGAAGCTGTATGTTTTCTTCTTTAAGGTTTAGCTTCATTAACACTCGTAAGAAAATGAAAGGAATTTTTTTTGCACATTCAGTTGAGGAGTATGTAGAGATGGCAGCAAAAAAGAGTGACTCGAAAGAACTGATCTTCAAAAGGAGAAAACTGGAATTTTTAGTGGTTCGTATGCTAAGATCCAGCTACCGGAGAAAAAATTCCAATATGGTAGCAGATTATGTTTTAGGAAGGTTTTTCTATTTTCACTTCTTTGCATTTATTTTGCATTTGGCAGTTATTATACTTTACTTTGTGATGGCTACACAAGATTTTTGAATACCGTAATGGTTGATAACAGACTGCTTAAATATTGTGTGAGAATTATTATTCACATATTTTTTGCTGGTCCTTGCTATCTTCTTTTTTTTTTTTTTTTTTTTTTTTTTTTTTTCGAAATTAACTTGTCTTCTAAGAGTACGTAACCTTTTTGTTGTTCTTAGTCTCTCCAATGTGAAGTATCTTTAGTGCCGTGTCTTGCATTTTCATATTTACTTGTTTTTTTGATACTTTATATTTACAGTTATGCCCCTATAGTGTTGTTATATTGGGGGAACTGAATTTATGTAGCTTAGCTGTTGCAAAGCTCATTTCAACAAATTAAGAATTATAATCCTTTAAGATATCTCAAAATCTGGCCTATTTTCTGGTTATTCTGCTTTGTTCATCATGTAAGGAGCTATTTTAGTGTGTATTCTTGGAGACTGAATTTTTTTGCCTATATGGTGAACCATCACATTACATTTTATCCTTTTCAAAAGAACAGTGTGAAAGTTTATTTTATCCTTTTCTAAAGAACAGCAGGAAAGTTGTTATTCAGACAACTGTAGACAAAATCTGAATTTCAGAATTTGGAAATGCAAGTTTACATGCTTTCCTACCTTCAAATGTAGTTTCTGTCGGGCGATCAGGGCATAAGGCAACGTATATGCCCTCCAAGATCTTAAGTTTGCTTTATATTAACCTTGTACATGCTAAGGTGTCCCTCTTGAAGAAACATTTTCTGATCAAATATCAACCTCCCTCCATGGATTATATGAGTTTCCAACTTAAAAGTATCTTTATAAGAAACTTCAATTTCGAGTGGTATGTATGAACATTCAGATTTTACAGGTTCATATATGCAAATAGATGATTTGTGTAGATATGCGTGTATAAACCTCTTGTTATTATTTCTGTTATTGGCAATGAATTATAAACTTCATACTCGTGTGTGCTCTATTAGTGCAGCATCATAACCTTTGATTTGTATTCATCATGCAGTTATGGCACTGGAGCAATCATGGCCGTACCCGCACATGACTCTCGTGACTATGAGTTTTCCTTAAAATATAAAATACCAATAGTTGGAGTTGTAAAACCCCCTGATGAAATTTGTGATCTCAATAAGCCATATGTTGATGATGGTATCATAGTAAACTCATCCAATTCGGTATCTGGGTTGAATATTAGTGGTCTATCTTGCAAGGATGGTGCTTCGAAAGTCATTCAGTGGCTTGAGAGTACTAACAATGGAAAGAAAAAGGTGTTTTCATTTGCCTAAATTGGATTTCTTTTTCAGATTAATTACGAATCTAGCCCCTAAAGTTTGACTCCAATCTTAGTCTTGCTCTCATTCTAATTTTAGCAATTTAAAACCTGAAACTTGTCTCTTCTTTTGATTTTGTCCGCAGAATTCAAGTTAAACAATTCAGTCCTTGAAGTTTAACAAAAAGAAAAGGCTAAGAATGGTGCTGACATGGTATCTATTTCAGACAGTAAACCAACTGAAGGAATTAAATTGTCACATGCAACAAACTTCAGGGACTAAATTGATAAAATGGAAAGAATAAGGATGAAGCTAAAATTGGAGTCAAACTTTAGCTATTTTATTTGTTTAGTAACCAATTCTCTTTTCATACTTCTCGTGTTGTATGGCAATTTAAATTTGAATAAAATCTATGTTTAGATCAATTACAAGCTAAGAGATTGGCTTTTGCTCGACAACGCTATTGGGGTGAACCTTTCCCTGTAATTTACCTTGATGACACTGATGAAATAATGCCTCTTTCTGAAAGTGAGCTGCCTCTAACTCTTCCTGAATTGGATGACTTCACTCCAACTGGAACAGGAGAACCACCTTTGGCCAAAGCCACATCTTGGGTATGTTTTTCTTTAACTAGTTTTGATGCAGGTGTATTTGATAGTTTTCTTCAGAAACTTTTTTATGTAGCTGTAGTTATAGGCTGGTTAGTTTTAGTTACTAGGTTGGTTTAGAGGAAATTTAGGGTGGTGAAAGCCCAGGATAACATTGACAATTAGCAATTTTTTCTTCTTTTGTCATTCCGATGTGAAAAATAGAAGCTGTAATCTTATGACCCATAGATTGTTTTACATGTATTTCTTTCCTTTATTTTCCTTTTTAGTAACTAGTCCGATGGAGTAGAAAGAAAGCATAATTTCTTTGTGCAGTTCTTGCTGTTTTGAAGCTCATTTCTCTTTTGCCTTATGTAATATGTCTAAAATGAGTTCCATCTTCTTATTTAGGTTAAAACTGTCGATCGTTTATCAGGGAAACCTGCAAGAAGGGAAACTAGTACAATGCCGCAATGGGCTGGATCCTGCTGGTATTTTCATTACTTTTTTGTTAACTATTTAATGGATGGAATTCGAAAACCACATAAATTAAATAGTTTGATGGGTTTTAATTTTGTTGGTTTCCTCTTATTATTATAGCAGTTAAATGGTGAAACTATTTTCAGATAATGTATCCATCAAATATGATACTTCTGATTTCTAAATAACTTGTTAGGTACTATTTGAGATTCATGGATCCCAAAAATCCCACTACTCCGGTTGACAAGGCCAAAGAAAGGTAGGGAAGTTTTTTTTTTTCATTTGTTCTTTACAGCCACAAGAAAGGAAGGCTTTATTGGAGCAGCTAATATGTTTGATTTGTCATCAGATATTGGGGCCCTGTTGACATTTATGTCGGTGGTGCTGAGCATTCTGTCCTACATTTGCTTTATGCGAGATTCTGGCACAAGGTTTTTTCAAACTACAACTAATTGAAACTTAAATTTCATTGAAGGTTATGACAATATATTTATTATTTATTTGATTTATATGTTTATTTTTTGTTGAAGGTTATAACAATATCTGTGTAATTCTATTTGCCCTCTTATATGCAGTCTCTACACATTCTTTGATTGTTTTAATGTTTGCTCAAAGTAGCTTAATGTTGATTCAGGTTGTATGCTGTCTGAGTTGATCTGAAGAAGTCTGCCAAATACAAGTTAATTGGCAATGTGTGGCTTGTAATCTGGTAGAACCCATCCATTTAGTTGCTTTTTAGAACACAGTATTTTCAGAGATTAGTTGAGCTTTGGGAGTAAATAAATGGTAGAATTTTCAAAACTTAATTATCATTTTACTTTTGCTATGTGGTTGTAATTTTTTTGCTCCTGCTCACCTTTTTCTTTTTTAAATATGGCTTTAGGTTCTATATGATATTGGCATCGTTTCCACCAAAGAGCCATTCAAGTGCTTGATAAATCAAGGGTTGATACTAGGAGAAGTAAGTAACTTTACTTTCCGAAGAAATCTGTATTATAATAGCCTTATTACTTTCTAACTACGGTAGTAACAGGTTGAATATACCGCATTTAAAGATCAAGAAGGTAGATGGATCTCTGCGGATTCTGCCAGTTCAAGTGAGTATTACCAAGAAAAAGTGCCTGCAGAGAAGGTGTGGTGCAAAATAGATACGTGTTATTATACTATTATTGAAGGCGGAAATCGTTTTTATTTTAGTTCACATTTCAAATTTTCTTGTAGGTCACAAAGGATGGCGATTTTTTTGTGCTAAAAGACAACCCAAACATTCGTTTAAATGGTCGCGCCTACAAAATGAGTAAAAGTCGCGGCAATGTCATCAACCCAGATGATGTTCGTTTCTGAATATGGTGCTGATTCCCTACGCTTGTATGAAATGTTCATGGGACCATTGAGGTATCTTTTTCCTATGGGGCTTTTTACCAATAAATTTCTACCAAATCATATCTACAAATGTACTATAAAATCTACATTTCGTGTATGTGTGTAGTGAATGAAATTTTCTATAAAAAATTCAACCGATATTGTTAAACTAGCAAGCATCCCATATTGGCTCTAAAAATTTTCAATTTTGAGATCTTTTAATCATAAGGTAAATAATGTCGAATAATTATGAAATTTGGTTTTTAGAAGTTTCAAATGCTCCAAATCATGTTTAATTGTATGAATCGTAATTCGAAAGCTCTATTATCAAAAATAATTTATTAGTACGAAGGCTATTGTACTCGTAAGAGTTTAGTAGTCGGATTCTATCTATCTGTCTATATATATATATATATATATATATATATATATATATATATATATATATATATATATATATATATCATGCTATATTGTGTCAATATACATATATTTTTGTGACTGGCACACACCGGCACGGTATGGTATGCATTGTGTCGTACCGTGCCAACAAGTTCTCGGTATGACTCCATATCAGGACACTTAAATCCTTGTATATACCCCTCAAAAATTCAATACTTACTCAAGTATCCTTGAGTTGGGTGGTCATCCCACTCACAGTAGAATTTGCTTTTGCAAAAAAATTATTGTGAAGGGGCATTCTTTTTCTTTTTTAAATTCATGGATATATATGTAAGGAATCAAAATTTTCATGGGCATATATCCAGGGTGCAAATATGGTAGGGATATATACTTATAATAAATTTTCAGGATATATATGTAAATGGTTCTTGTTCTTTCTATATCAACTTGATGCATGAGTCAGGCGCTTGCAAACTAGGCGCAAACCCTGAACTTTTTTACTGTTTTCTTCAGAGATTCAAAAACATGGAGTACTGGTGGGATTGAAGGAGTACATCGGTTTCTAGCAAGGACATGGAGGCTGATTGTGGGCCCTCCCTTACCTGATGGATCGTATAGAGATGGAACAATTGCATCAGACGATGAGCCAACCATGGAACAGCTTCGCACTCTTCACAAATGTATTGCAAAGGTTAGATTTCATTCCTCTTAAACTTAATGATATGATTTGTTTCATCAGGTCGCTCCGATGAACTTAAATCATCCTTTTCTTTGTTTAATATTAAAAAAGAAAGTGATGCTTTTCTCACGTAGTTGCAAAATGCATCTGTATACAAATTAAGAAGCTAATTTTTAGTTCTAAAACTATTCATACTTCCAAGAGTTTAGTGCAAACCTCAAGTCTAACATTGGCCAAGAAAGCAAATTCTGATTTTGGCTAAAATGTACAATGCCATAAGTATTGTGATTTTCACATTGCTGTGCTGATATTTTACACATCGACCTGTGAACAAACTGATGAATATCGCCTAATGGAACATTGACTATGGAGGTTAAGTTACAAATTCATGTAGTAGCAGTTCCTTGCAATTTAGCAATAGGTATGGTTCTTTTAGCTCCAATTTATTGCACTACTGGATAGTTGAGAAGAAACCTGCAGGAGTCAACGTCGAGACAAGTTCCTCTATAAGAAGTTGCGCTCTGCAATTAGTCTTTTTGCTGCGGATAGGCCCAAAGGACCTTTTTACAAACTAGATTTATTGTTGGAAAGTATGCTCTGTTTATCCCTAGTTATTTCACTTTCTCTGCATGTATGTGTACGAGCATGTGCGTGTGCAAGTGCCTGCACCTGCATGCGTGCATGTGTGCATGCATGCGTGTATGTGTGTGGATGCAGTATGCATGCATATATGTCAAAATTTGTTCTAGATGTACAGGACCATAATTTTTACCAATGGGCAATAATTTACTGTCTAAATTTTGAAGTTGTGAGATGAAGATGTACCAAACTTCTTTTGTTAATTGTTGTATTTATTGATTTTCCAGGTATCAGAAGAAATTCAAGAAACAAGATTCAATACTGGAATTTCTGCGATGATGGAGTTCATAAATGCTGCATACAAGGTCTCTTCTATCATTTGAGGCATTAGCTTAGTATGGGATAAAGTATTTTATATCACTATTGTACTTTCTCATTAATGCAATACTAATTCTTGAAGTTATAATAGTTTTTTTTTTTTTTTTTTTTCACTTTCTAAACTTAGACGTAATTTGAAATAGTATGTCCGTATGGAGATACTGCTTGCATTGTTCTTTCTTTTGTACAGTTGCTATTTACTTAGGTTCATATATTGTGAAAAGTTTGTTGAATACTATTATTCGAAATGTCCAGTCCATTATTTTGTCCAAAGTGATAGATCAATCATGATTACATTCAATTTATTTCTTATAAGAAGTGATCCGTTGATTAAACCATTTAAATAAACATAAATCTCATTTAAAAGGGATCATCAGTATTTTAATAGTTGAATTGTTTTCTTAGCTCTATTGATCCTTGTCTTCAAATGCTAATGAAAATTTACTTCTCATCTTTTTGATGAAATGGTGGGAACTTGTAGTTGCATCATAATGATCGATAGATGACCTAAAGATCATATTACCCTAAAGATCATTACCCTTTTAGTCAAGTCAACAGGTTCAATGTATTTCTGTCTGATATTTACCAGGTTGGTCATGCCAAATGACAAATGGAATTACCCCCAACTTTTATTAATAGCCGACGGTTAGATATTAAACCGAAATACTTACTTGTTTGCTGGTTGCTTCATGAAAATATTGTTGATTTGTTGTGAAGAATTATTGATTGTTTCTACTGCATATATTTTAATAAAATTTAGATAATGACTATGTTCACTGAATTACTCAACTATTGTTAGCGGTTGCAAATCACAATGATATATTGTTTTGATAAACAGATTGCTTAAAATTCATCAATGCTACCATCTGATTTATTTTTTTGTATTTTATTTTTCTTTTTGACATCTTCTTAGTGGGACAATCATCCAAAGTCAGTTATTGAGGCATTTGTTTTGTTGCTTTCACCTTATGCCCCACACATGGCGGAGGAGCTTTGGTTTCGGCTCGGGCATTCAAGTTCTTTGGCATACGAATGTTTTCCAGAGGTACCACTTTACCATAGGCCCAGATATGGAAATCATAATTTTTAGTCGTCGCTTATTAACTTTGTATCCTTTGCCTTTAAATTATGGAAATTTCCACAAAATGCGACACAATGAGAAATTTTGCAAGATATTGATATACTGAAGCAATTATAGCATAGTTGAAGTTAGTAAAAGTTGCAAGAGAATTTGAGCTAGAAATCAATACCAGTCTTGCTACTTTTCTACTTGGCTCACGAACTTCATATAAATAGATGATTTTGCAGGGATCCAAATGCAAATGCCTCTTTATTTAATTTTGTGAGCCATACTATTTGAAACAAAAATTTAGTCGCTATACCTGCACCAATATACTTCAAGTGATGGATCATTTCTCCAACATTCTTTTAATTTTATTTTTCAGGCCAATAGCGAGTATTTGAAAGATACAACAATCGTGCTCCCCGTCCAGATCAATGGAAAGACCAGAGGAACTATTGCAGTCGACAAAGCCTGCTCTGAGGATGATGCATTTAGATTAGCTTCGAGGGATGAGAAGCTCTCCAAGTATTTGGCAGGGAAGACAATAAGGAAAAAAATTTATGTTCCCGGAAGGATCTTGAATGTCATATTGGACAAGGAGAAGGTAAGGTCGTAATCGTTGCTTCTGATACTGCAACCATTTGATTTTTGCTCCATGGCTCTATTTTGTACTGAGCTATGCTATATCTTCGTTTCTTGTCATGATTTTGTATATTATGGATTCATTCTTTCCAATATAGTTTAACAAAGATTCATCATGCCTCTCTTTTGCTGAATTTAGCTTGCGACTAACAATCTCGTTTAACAACTGAAGAGAATGCCGGCAAATTTGCGACCCCTCTGTTTTAGTGTGAAATATTGAACAGTAAAACTTGCAGCATGTTTTGTTATTTGTTCATTCTGAAAACATCACAAACTGTATTCAATTCTGTGCTTGTGAATCCGTAGAAAGTTTTTGATATTCTGTAATTGGATACTTCTGTGTTAGAGTGCTCTCCTCTTTGCTTTCAAGCCCCAGATACTTTATTTCCTTCTCTGGTATTGCTTTCTTTTATCTTACCTGGTTCCCTTCAAATGTAGGCCATTTGGAAATGAAATTGTGATTGGAATTAGAGTGTGCGGCTCTAAATTCAATGTGAGGTTCACTTCACACTTCCGACTAGTGAACCGTCTCTAATGCCAAATGTAACGACTCAACACACTAACAATAATAGCGGCCTCCTATAATCACAATCAGAATTTCGTTCTCACCTTCTGTGGGACTATTAGGGTGCCACAATCGGTCCATTTCGTTAATAGAACACACAATTATGCCAATTAATGAGTGAGATATCTCAAATCAAAACAAGACTTAAAGAAAAGAAAAACAAACCTTGATTCATTTTATTCTTCTTTCATTACGCGAGGTAGTGGGTTTTACATTCCTACTATGGTAGAGAATTATTTGTTCTTCAAATTGAAATCAAATCCATCTATTCTCAGGTCAATTTTTGCAGCACTTCTTGCAAAGATAGTTGTGGTTGTTCTTCCTTCATAAATTTGTTATGATAAATGAGATTATTTACGAGTTCTTCGCTGACAAACCTGTCTACATTTATAGAGGGTTGCCTTTGCTTGATCAAACTGCAGGCAACTTAATACTTTGTTTATGATTGATGAAGATAACCATCATAAAGATATCATTATTGGATGCATAAAGTGATGTGGTAAATTAAGGAAGATACCCCACAAAATCTTAACTCTGGTGCAATGTTGGCCTATATTTAGAAGGTGTTTGTGCAATGGCTATTTTGAGCTAAGCAGTCTGAGGGTTTGCAATGTGGTTGGTTCAGATACCAACTTTTGAGGATTATTCACTCAAATTTGTTTATCTTGAGGGTGGTTTATGTACAAAATTTCTTCTTTATGTTTTGGAAGAGCTCCCAAATACAATTTTAGATATCCAAATCATAAGCTCTATTTTAAACCTTTTGCTAAAATAGGATGTTTGATGGAGTGCCTTAAGGAAAAGCTTTTAGTAAGGATTTAAGTGCCGTGGTACGGGATCATGCTGAAATTTTGCCGGTAAGGTGTGTGCCGAGCCTTGCCAATGAGTGGCAGTGATAAAAAAATGGGTTAATTGCATTCGGCTCCCTGTAAACATATCGAATAGCAGATATATCTCTACAAAGTTCAACTTTTCATATTTATTCATTCAAAAGTCCTAAGTTATTCATATATATACCCCTCCGGTTTATTATCGTTAGTTCACTGTTCTTTTTAACAGATTATATATGAAATGACAGTTTTGCCCTTTCAAAAATGTCCTCTCAAAAATAATACAGAAATATCTGGAAGGGTAAAAAGGTAAATTTATCTCACTAACTAACTAAGATTAAGTATTTGACCTATGATTAACTAGATTTTTCTAACAAAGATAGACGGTATGAATATATATGAATAACGTTGGTCTTTTGAAGGAATACATATGAAAAGTTGAACTTTGTAGGGATATATTTGCTACTCAATATGTTTACAGGGTTGCAATTAACTCTAAAAAAATAGATGTGTGCCAACACATAATGGCATGAAATATTGAAATATTTATTTTTTTTAATAACAAGTTTTTTAAATTGCTTATTATGTATGTTTATCAAATCTTTTGAATTTTATTGAGAAAATTATTTAGTAATTTTTTTAAAAATATAATTTTGGGAGATGAATCGTTTCGGTATCTTGTTGGCACGATATGGTACAGTGAATACGGACTGTGCCGACAAAAACTTAAATCCTTGACTTTTAGCACTTAACAACGTGTTCAACTAATTTACCGTAGTAATTCTTAACCAGGCTTTTATAGGAAGAATTCTACAAACATAAATAAAAAGGTGACTAAAAATTTTTTTTGAATAACTTCATGTCCACATCAGGGTTTTACAAGTATTTCTGGTATTTAGGTATTGGCCACATGGAAATTTGCTTCCTCTTCAGGAAAACTTACTTTTCAAAGTACAGCAATTCACATTTTAATTCTCTGACTTTCCAGCCCCAAACAAAAGGAATGGAAGAACTTACAAAGCTCTCCAAATCATGAACTATGATTATTAAATATACATATACCTAACTGAACATGGCAAAATGTATTAGGCTTGCACTTTTGTAGCTCTCAATCACTCCATTTATGAGAAAGATGGTAGCTTAAAAAGGTGAACAAGGATTGGCAGAAAACCAATATAGAAGAAGACTCTGGGGTAGAAGATGAAGAGGATTAATTCAAACGTGAACCAAGTTCATGCGCGATCGCTCGGATCAGGATTTCTCCTTGGATGCTTTCTTGTATTTTTTTTCTATTTCTCTGCGTATGATCAATTTGCGAGTCCTTTTGGTGCAAGTAAGTGCTCATCACTCAGTTTGTATTTTGATTAATTGAAGCCAAGTAAGGGAAATGACATGAGCTATGAGTCTTCTGTTCTTTTAAGATGATTATTATGTTGAGTTTTATCGAGTATAAGCGACTGAAATACCATTCTCTAGCTGCTTAAGTTGATAGAGAAACAACGTTCTTTTCTATTTCTCTGCATATGATCAATTTGCGAGTCCTTTCATCACTCAGTTTGTATTTTGATTAATTGAAGCCCAGTAAGGGACATGACATGAGCTATGAGTCTTTTGTTCTTTTGAGATGATTATTATGTTGAGTTTTATCGAGTATAAGCGGCTGAAATCCGTTCTCTAGCTGCTTAAGTTGTTAGAGAAACAACGTTCTTTTCACACAAAGAGTGTTGGCCTTGTGATCAAATTCCGCCCAAACATTACAGGGAGTGTTGATTATAAAAAGATAAAAAGCACCGTTCTCTAGCAGCTCAAGTTGTTAGAGGAAAATAATGGCCGCTTAACAAAGTTTTTAAAATATTTTGTTGTAGCTAAGTTACTAATCATGTAATTGGCCTGCAGTTGATTTTGAAGCCCCATCAACTTCTGCGAGTTCTATTCCCTTGGAAGAGAAGACGAGCACCGACAAATTAGGTAAGCTTGAGTTATCAATTGTTGAGGTTGAATTTTAGATATACTCTATGTTGCACAAATACGGATATAATGATACGGATACGATACGATACGGATATGGTGATACAATAATTCATAAAACTTCTAAGATATGATATGCAGAATATACTTGAATAAAATATTATTTTAAATATATTTAAATATATGTTGATTATATGTAATGATATATTAAGAATAATTAGGATATCTGAATTATATTAAGGAATATATTTTGATGTATATTAACTAGTATAATTATTTTACATCTGTTTATAAAAAAAGATAATCAATCGTATGAAATAATAATTCAAAAAGTATCAACCAACTATCATCCAACTTGATCAAATAATGACAATAGATATTTAGTCGCACAAATCAACATATATGTACGTTTTATTAGATTTTATTATATAAAACAGTAATAAAAAAAATAATGATAACAATTTAATCGAAGAAGAAAAAAATTATTCTCTATGACCTTTGTTAATTAGTTCTAGGTTGATAAATTAGATAAAAAAAAAAAAAAAAAAGTAAAAGATAACCGGTAAAGGAATGAACTATAGCTTAATACTGTGTGAATATAGAACGAGAGGGATCACCTTCAACTAGGGATGTCAATGGGTACGGATACCCGAAATTTTATCCGAATCCGAATTTGAACGAAATGGATTTACCCGATGTTAAACGGATATGGATATAAAAAATAAAAATCCGACAGATTTGAATTTGGATATGGATTTTGATTGTACCCGACCCGAACCCGAACCCGAACCCGACACGAACCCAAATTGATTTTATGTTATATAATATATGCGTATATAAATATTTGATATTATATTTAAATTATATTTTAAAAAGTTAAATTTAATATAATATATTTTGAAATATTGTAAAGAAAAAATAATAATTATTTCGGGTTTGGATTTTCGGATTCGGGTTCGGGTTCGGATTTTGAATTTTTGGTCGGGTTCGGATTTGTATATAGATTTTTAAAATCCATCGGATTTGGGTTCGGATTCGGGTTTGGTAGTCGGGTTCGGGTTCGGGTTTTTGAAAATCCTCCCCGAATCTGACCCGTTGATATCTCTACCTTCAACCATTCAAGTGCAAAAAAAAAAGAAAAAATGACAAATTGAAGAGAAATTTGCAGTTTTCTCACTCTTTTCCTTATTTCTAATGGGTTTGGATGCATACTTTTCGAAAGTTTTTAAATTTTGATTATTTTAGACCAAAAAGAATCTGGCCGTATCCCCCGTATTTCCCCGTGTCCCTCCCGTATCCGAGCCGTATCCGATATTCTTTTTATTTTTTAAAATACCAGATACTTCATTCCCGTATCGGACACGTATCGGACGTGTATCGGGCGCATATCGGTATCCGATACGTATCCGATATAGGTACGGCGTGAAATTTGAAGTATCCGTGCTTCATAGGATATACTATTTTGAGCTTTAGATTTCACTAGAACTGTACTTTAGGACTATGAGATTAATTGAGGAGTACACTATTTAATGAAAACTGTTTGTGCAAGTGCGTGCGGGGCAAGGCATGACAAATGCAGTTAGAGCAGAGCTTTGCATGACAAATGCAGTTAGAGCAGAGCTTTCCGTGGAGCTTTAATTAAAGTTTCCACTAGTTGGAGACTGAAGCACAAGTTTCAAATTAAAGCTTCATATTTTAAGTTTGGTCAGTATTTCGACTTTCTGCCTTAGCCAGAAACTCCAGATACTTGCTCTCGAACTTTTGACTTTCGCTTTGCGATTAATATTGAGAAGCTGGCCCAGAAGTTCTAGATACTTGCTCTCGAACTTTTGACTTTCGCTTTGCGATTAGTATTGAGAAGCTGGGCCAAATAGGCACAGAGATTTTCAGATTCATGTTATATGTTATCCTCTTTCTCATCTGTCATACTGAGAGTCTGAATAAGTTGAAGCATCAGAATATAGAGGATGGATTGAAGAAAATTCATCAGTATTTAGCTAACCTTTAAAAAAAAAAAAATACTTTGACCAATATATATATATATATATATATATATATATATATATATATATATATATCTAATACATGTGTATATGGGATCATGTTGTAGGAGGTGAACAGATTGAAAATGTGAAGCCTCAGAAGAAACAAGGAGGTGAACAGATTGAAAATGTGAAGCCTCAGAAGAAACAAATCTGCGACTTCTCAGATCGAATATCTGATGTGTGTGAAATGGACGGCGATGTTCGTATTCATGGCAATTCTTCTTCTATATACTTCATTAATTCCTTCCAAGGCGACACTTCGGCAACAAACGAGACTTGGCATGTCAAGCCTTATGCTCAAAAAAACAACGTCAAGTTAATGGAAAGAACTCGAGGACTTACCATAACATCTTTGCATGGTCCTTCTGATGCTCCTACATGCACTGTAAATCATAGCATCCCCGCCATTGTCCTCGGGACAAGAGGATACACCGGAAACTTCTTCCATGACTTCAATGATGTATTGATTCCTCTCTTCATAACTTCTCGACAGTTCGACGGCGAAGTTCAATTCCTTATATCAGAAATGAGTATTTGGTGGGTTCACAAATACGAAAGGATTTTTAAGAAGCTCTCGAACTACGAAGTTATCGATCTCCGTGAAGAGGTTAAAGTTCATTGTTATCCTCATGTAATTGTAGGCCTACATAACCACAAGCCTTTAAGCATCGACCCCTCGCGAGCTCCGAATAACTACTCCATGGTCGACTTCACGAAGCTCCTACGGGCGGCCTTCGCTCTAGATCGAGATTCGCCGATAAGTTTGCGCGAAAACCCTACAAACAAGAAGCCAAGGCTTTTGATCATAGCAAGGAATCGCACTCGACGGCTAGTAAATGTCGACGAAGTTGCTCAAATGGCGGACGGGCTAGGGTTCGAAGTCGTCGTCGGGGAGTCCTCAGTCCTCACAACGGTGGGGCAATTCGCGCAGATCGTGAACTCATGCGACGTGATGATGGGTGTTCATGGCGCGGGGCTCACCAACTCTTTTTTCATCCCTACAAATGGAGTGCTCATACAAGTAGTCCCATTTGGTATGGTTGAGGATATGAGTATGATAGACTATGGGATACCTGCAACAGACATGAAGTTAAAATACTTGCAATATAGTATCAGTGAAGAGGAGAGCACTCTCATAGAGCTTTATCCAAGGGACCACCCTGTGCTTAAAGACCCCATGTCATTGCACAAGCAAGGTTGGGGAGCTTTATTCAAAGTATACTTGGGGCAGCAAAATGTGAGGCTTAATGTCACAAGGTTTAGGCCTGTTTTAGTGGAAGCAATGGCTCATCTCACTCAATAGCAGTAGTGCAAAAGGGTTTGATGTGTTGTGGGAGTATGCACAAGCAGTTTTGAGTTAGACAAAGGAGTTTACTTGGTTTATGATGTGTTATATGGAGTGTGTACAAGCAATTTGAGTTGTACTGAGGAGTTTGCTTGGTTTATTGGATGATTTTTTTTTTTTTTTTTTTTTTTTTTTATCAACTTATAAAGATTAAAAATTCTTATCTTTCCTTTTTTTTTTTTTTTTCTTTTAACAAATAAAAGCTCAAATCTCTCTCTCTAGGGCACGGTTGAAACCAAAAAAATCGCCATGTGGCAAGTGAAACGGTCGATATGACCTAGCCGGTTGAGCCGAATCAAAGGTGACAAGTGACGTAAAAATCTGTCATTAAGTTAATTGATTTGAAATAATTGATTAAGATTGAGAATAAGGATCGAAATAAATATTATAAGCCAATTCAGAATCGGTCATCGGTTTCATGAGCCGATTGAGAAAAAAAATCGAGATAAATAATCGATTAAGATTGAGGATAAGAACCTAGATAAATAATTAGTTAAGATTATAAATAATTAGTTAAGATTGAAGATAAGGATTGAGATAAATAATTGGTCATCGATCGATTTTATAAGCTGATTGAGAAGAATTTGGCCGAGCGGATATCTCAGGCTAATTGTTTGGCACGTGGCGCATTAGGAGGTCAATCCATAGGCCAATCGTGGTTCATACCAGGTCAACAGCCAACGGCCCATTTTGGGCCCCACAAACACACTTGTAAATTTCATGTAATACTCCTACGTGAAACATGATGTAGATTGGGAAAGCATTGAATCATGCACCATAATGGGACAATGGGAGTTCGAATTCTCGCCAAACTGCATTATAACTATTCGATCCGTTAGCAATAATAATTTGTTGAGAGAAAACAGCCCAAGATACTTAAGCCTGTTCAGGCTTAGACGTCAGCTCATCACATACATAATCCAAGATCACCAGATGACATAGGACCCACCTCACAATCTGAAACCAAATATAACGATCCGATCCACTAGCACTAATAACAAATATAACGGCTCCATCCACTAGCACTAATAACTCGTTGGGTTCGAACCATTGACCCAAAATACTTATATCTTATTTTTATTAGTAGAGTCTATAATCTCTTATATTTTTAATTATAATTTTTTTTATTCTATATAAAATTATTAGGGTGCCACACAATCACGTTTCTTATTATATTTATCTATATATACATTTATTAATTGGCAGTTGCTTCGGGCCACCTGTCGCTCGCTTCGATTCTTCCCCACCCTCCCTTCCTTGGCTTCGGTTCTCTCTAGGAGAGGCAATGTGAGGACAGAGAGAGAGAGCGAGAGGGCCCCTCCTTCGCTTCGGTTCTCGCGCCCCTCTCCCCCCACCCCCCCGGTTCGGTTTTCGCATACCCCCCCCCCCCTCTTCCCCCGCCCCGCCCGCCGGTTCGGTTTTCGCACACCCCCCCTCTCGTCGCTTCGAGTTGAGGAGGGCTGACGTGTCAGCTCCTCCTCAACCCTCCCCCTTAAAAATATCTCATCCCTCTCTCACCCAACACCCCCCTTCCAAAAAATATCTCCTCCCGGGATTTTTTTTTAAAATAACCCTACAAGAGTTTTTGATATTTGAAAAATAACCTTTTGAAATTTTTTTTTTTGTAAAACTAACCCTCCTTTTGCCAGCAGGGCGCCATGGAGGATGGATGACCTGAAGACGCTGAATCGTTCAGCGTCTTCACAAAAACCCTGTGAAGACGCTGAATGTGTGATGACCCGGATCTTCATTGGGGGATTATGGCTTGATCAGTGGCTTCTGGAGGACTATCTTGGGAGATGGGAGTGTTTGGGTGTGTATCGGACTCAAGAAATGGACTCAATGCGTTGAATGGATCCCGAGTGTATTCGGATACCCTCGTCGAATTGTGGGATGAGCTTTGGGCAAAACGGAGGCCGTATTTGGATTCAGCACAGAAAAACGTTGAAAAACGGCTATTTACTTGTATTTTTTCTGAATCCGGACGCCCAAAAACGGAGATCCGGAAGTTTCTGATTTATTTTGGTGCATGGGGGGAGCCGTGGACCGGCCTAGGACACGTGGCAGCCCGTCATTGGGCCGGCGCACGACTCTCGGTCCATGGGGTGGGCCGCCAGTGCACGGTGGACCGGTGGGCCACGTGGCAGTGTTCCATTGGGCCGGTGCAGTGCGCGCGGCGCGCGGGGGCCTGCGCGGGCAGGCCGGGCAGGCGCGGGAGAGGCGCGGTGCACGGTGGACCGGGGCGCGCCACGTGGCGGCCCCGGGTTGGAGGGCTCAGGTGCGTGCGGTGCACCCGTTGGCGAGCGCCTACGGCCGTACGCGCACGCGGGCGCAGGCGCGCAGGCGGCGTGCTGACAGCACCGGCTGGCGTGTCGGGCGGGGCGGCGCACGCGCTGGCGCAAGCCGGGTGCGGGACACGTGGCAGCGCCCGATAGGCGGGCGCCGCTGTCCGCTGTTATGCGGACACGTGTCGCGCCCGGGATTTTCCGGGCGCTGGGCTGGGCCGCGTTTTGAGCCGCACTGTAGCGGCCCGAATCCATCCGGGCGCCCGAAAATCGGGACACAGAGGGAATTTTTCCAAAAGATTTCTGGGCCTTTAAATACCTCCACCTTCCTCTCTTTCTCTCCTTTTTTCGAAGCTTAGAGAGAGAATGGGAGGGAGTGTCCTCTATGAAAGTTGTTCCCCTTGTTGTTCTTGATCTCGTGGTGGATTCCCGGAATTTTTGGAAGCTCGGCAACGGCGATATCGATTTTACAGTTCGCCTCAGTTTTTCCCCCATTTCGGCCCATTACCGTCGCAGATCAGTCAAAAATTCACTGTGAGCAAACCAGGAGGAATTTTTGGGCGATTTCTTCGACAACGTGTCCCTAAGAGGTAAAGCTTCAATTTTTGTGTTGATCACGTTGCTCCGTTTGGCACTTTTGGCACGGTTCCCGAGGCACCTTTTGACCCCTATTTTCTGTGGTGAGTTTTGGACAGTATCGGCTTGTTGATTTTCTATCTTGACCTACGAGCATCGGAATGATGCGTTTAAGGAGTCGATTGACATCTACGCTTCGAGAGCAACGCACTCGTATTTTTATTAGATTTTTTCTGGGGTCATTTCGAAGGTGAGAATTAAGCTTCTCTGTGGCTGTTTTTACAGATGTGTGAGTTGTTGATGGTTTGGCTTACCGCGATGTCTGATTTGTTTCTTGGCCTATAGGTATCGGATTAAAGTGTATAAATACTCGATTTGGGGCTACTCGTCGCGAGGATCGCAACCGTGATTTTTCTGGGATTTTTTAGAGGACTGTACACTGGTGAAAATCCCCCTCTTCTCTGCTGGTTGGTAAAAACAGCATGTGCTGGTTGGTAAAAACAGCTGAATGTGACTCTTTTTGCAGTTGTTCTCAGATCTGGGGTGTTTTGCAAGGAATTGAAGGACGGACAGTAAGGAGACTTGTGCAGCTGTGGTTTGCACTTTTCGAGGTGGGTGGTTGTTGCATGTCTCTACTTCTGACTTGCTCACTAAGTTTATTAGAGCAGCCCACTAATGAACATATTGATTGATTGCCATGCATAATTGACTGATATAATGTGAGCCTATCATTTGAGATTAATTATGTGGATTTAGCATATTGGGAACCTCATTGGGAAAATAGTATTGTGGAAACATGATTGCGGGGACATATTTAATAGTGATAATTAATATGCCGTATTAGCATATAGATCTGCTGAAAGATGGTTAAATGGACTAATTAATAGGACATGATGACATACCTATGTGCGGGTACCACTTTGGGATTTATTATGGATCAGGGATTATATACATGTGTAGTTGACTGATGATTTTAGCATTATGGTTATATTTAGGCTAAATTACAGAAAACCCCCCTCTAATATCCCGCTTTTCCACTTTACCCCCCTGTCATTTAAAAGTCGACAATCTGCCCCCTCGTAATTATCGAATTGTGCAATAACCCCCCGCCGTCAGTTGACCGTCAGTTGACCGTCAGTTTTTTTAAAAATATAATTTTTTATACCCAAAATACCCTTGGAAAATATTCCTAAAAAAATAAAAAAAATAAAAAAAAACAAACAGGACTTCGGAATAAAAAAAAAAAAAAAAAAAAAACACTTCGGAAAAGAAAAGAAAAAAAAAATAGGAGGGCATTTTCGTCAATTTACTATTTCCGTTAACGGCGTACCCCCCTAAAGACATTTCTGAAATTACGAGGGGGCAGATTGTCGACTTTTAAATGACAGGGGGGTAAAGTGGAAAAGCGGGATATTAGAGGGGGGTTTTCTGTAATTTAGCCTTATATTTATGTGGATTTATTATTTGTTACATATGTAGAACTGTTATTTGATATTCTCCCTTTCACATTGCATGAGGACTTTTGCATGCTTGTTTGGACATCTAGATAGGCCACTATTTTATTGCTACACTATCATATTGGGATTTGACTTAGGAGAAACCATGATTGCTTTCTTTCTCCTCCTTACTTAGACTTTCGAGTCATGTTGCTCGGGTTCGAGCGGGGATTTGGGATAGTGTAGCCGGGACCTGGGTGTCGGAGACAGGGTGGACTTGATGTTGGATTTGTGGGTTATTGCGGCAACCGCGGACAGTAGGCGGTTGACCGGATATTGATTGTTTTACCCGATCGTGGATTGTGGGTTATTGTTGTAACCGCGAACATTAGGCGGTTAGCCAGATACTGATTACTTTATCGTATTTTGGGTCTTGTGGGGTGTCGCAGCGACCGTGGATATTGGGCGGTTGACCGGATGTTACTGTTTCATCAGATTGGATATCAGGTTTCCCTAGTGGATGGTGTTTCCCACTTATTGAGTACTATTGCATTAGATCGGGGTTTCATTAGTGGACGGAGTTTCCCACTTTGATCATAGTCATGATCCAGTCCTGCTATTGTGAGACATTGGTTACAGAGATGCTTGATACAGTGATACTTGACTCGTGTGGGTCGCTCCCCTCGAGTGCCACTCCGGAGTAGGCTTTTGACCGTGACGGGTGCCGGTCGGTTGGACAGTTGTGAGTGATGGCAGAGCAGGCAGTACCAGTTTTACTGGTGGCACTAGATTGGGTTTATTTGGTCAGATACTGTTTCCTGATGCATTCATACAGTCATTTCTTTCGGTATTGCATTTAGAGGCATACTAGTAGTGGTTTCCCTTTATTCAGCAGTTCTGTTCACAGTTTTACTACTTGTTTCGTTTCTTGTCTCTGGTAGACTTAGTGGGTACGCCGGAGTTTGAGGCTTTACCCACAGGGGGAGGCTACTGATTTACTAGTGGTTCTCACCCCCATTGTTGTTCCCTCTTTTCTTCCTTCTGTTTTGCAGAGTCCTCTGCGGGTGTTGCTGACCTTCGGTCGTTTTTCGAGGCGAGGGAGTCACGAGCTAGATCCTTACCACCCGAGGAGTGTAGCTGTATCCCCTGGTTGGAGATTCCTTGTAGCTGTCAACTGGTTTGTACTGTTTACTTTGGAGAGGGATCTTTTGTATTTGGAGAGACTGATGTACTATAGTTTTAGTTTATCTCCCTTTTATAGTTGAGAGATGCTGTACTGAGGACATTATATGATTATTATCTGTATTTGAGGAAAAGGATATTGTACTTTATTTCATGTTGTACAGTGATTGGATTTTATTTTACAGTATTTTATTTCCGCTCTGATATTTGCGTAGCTATAGTACTATCTTTTGCAGGTTAGACGCTTCACCTATGCGGGATTTTGCATAGGTGGCGGATCTGTTGGCGAGCCCGGGTCGCAGTTTCGACCCCGGGGCGTGACAGATTAGGTTGGTATCAGAGCTTAGGGATAGGTCAGTTGGGACTATAGAAACCCTAGGCTTGTGGTTGGACCCTAGGATGACTTCGTGAGAGTCGTGATTTTTTTTGCGAGAGTCCTGATTGAGTTTTATACTTCTCCCAAGTGATGGGATGGGTGTTTGGCATGTTTATTCTCCTAAGCAATTATGTTGGCTGCAGACAACATAATGTGGTGGAACGGTTGACATGCTCTAGACTTTCGTCAGATTGGGTCGAGTTTTGTTTTGTGCTGTGGTGCAGTTGGTCGTGGTGAGCTGTGTCTCCCCGACGCGTTATGCGGATTGGTGTGCACTCGTCGCAGTAGTGGAGCTTGAGCGGATTGTTTTGGGGCCGGATACTCGGATTGAGGTCAGAGAGCTTCGGGCCCCGATGGCAGGATTGTTTGAGGTATATCGGCGGCAGAGTGAGCCGCTGGTCTGGGTGACATAGTTGACGGAGCAGTGGGCAGCCCGGCAGTGCTTTTCTCATGAGACCACCTGGTTGCAATATCCTCAGCGGCAGTGATTTCTATGGTGCTGATTGAGCGAGTAGCCCCCTCTGTGCCAATGTTTAGTGCCGAGGCACCGAGGCCGGTGGGGGGAGGGCGGGGGGGGGGATAGCTGACAGTTGATGAGCTGTGGGACATCATCGATCGATGGAGCCAGTTTTGGCAGATGAACCACCGCGATTCGTGGAATTTAGTTGGAGCCTTTGGAGGCAGAATCGTGGTTGGTGGTGATGGAGTGATCAATTGAGAGCCTCCCTGGGCTAGAGGTTTTATGCAGTTGTTGAACTGCGCGCTCCAGGTTTCGAGGGACGAGGCGCATAGGATGTGTGTGACTGGGAGTCGATTGCGCCAGGATACCTTTCAGTTTATTGATCCCTCTGTTTTGGATTTTGGATGCCTCGATGGAGTAGGCATTGTGTGTGGAGCGTGGCGTTGCAGTTCCTTTGGATAGGGATCTGTCGCCAGAGGCGAGTTCTGGATAGAGGCGTTTG
This sequence comes from Tillandsia fasciculata, assembly GCA_029168755.2. Classification (NCBI taxonomy): domain Eukaryota; kingdom Viridiplantae; phylum Streptophyta; class Magnoliopsida; order Poales; family Bromeliaceae; genus Tillandsia; species Tillandsia fasciculata. The sequence continues at coordinate 22,093,235 of CM054941.1, forward strand.
GCACTAGGTGTTGGAGGACTGATCGGCCGGCAGAGACATTTTCGTTTTCCTTTCCCCAATGGTGGATATCCTTGTGGACGGATTATGTAAAGCTTACCCAAGGGAATGTTACCCTTTGTGATTGATAACATGCATGTTTGGGGTACAATATATGTGTTTGAGGGGGAGCTTAGTAAGGATAATTGTATAAGGAATTGCATGAATTAATTGTGTTTTGTCATATGACGGTTGCAATAATGGATTTTCTAAGATGTTAGAGGTCGGGTGGACCCCGGTGGCAGCATCAGCATCTTTATCAGAGTGGCGCAGCGGTAGCGTGGATTTATTGTCTGCGGAGGCCCTTATCCGTCGCCTCAGTGTGAGTAGAGGCAGAGAATTGTGCTCTTTTTGTGGTTAGTCTTGATTTCAGGCAGACTGAGCGACGACCACTTGCGTCAAGCGGATGAGTCTGTACCGCCGGGTTGGAGGGCGCCAAGGCAGTGGATCGGGTCGTTGTAGGTGTGATTTCATCACAGCAGTCGGAGTTAGAGCATGTTGTATTTCTACATGGACTAGAGGTAGATTTCCTACCACATGCACTAGAGGTACAGGTTCCTGTTGGTGTGGTGCATGTGGAGGAGGCTTGTGGATCATGTCCAGTGCAGTTGAGACCTCGAGTGGTATCGACAGAGTTATTGGTATTTGTGTCAGTTCGATGTTTGACCCAGTGCGTGGGATTGGTTGGCATAGTGCCACAGGATGTTTGATTGCGGAGAGAGAAGGCTATGACCTTCTGCGAGGCAGACAATGGAGGCTTGTTTGTTGAGATAGTTAGAGCACACAGGTTGCAGCGACAGTGCGAGAGGTGCTTACGGTGGCACCGGGACTCAAGGATATTCCTGTTGCTTGTGAGATCCCGGGTGTGATTCCACCTGAGCTGATGATGATGCCGCCGATGAGGGAGATTGAGATTGCGATTGACGTGGTTCTGGGAACGCGCCAACCCTGATAACACCTCATTGGATATCACCTGTAGAGCTGGGAGAGCTGATGGCGCAGTCGCGGGATCTGATGGATCGAGGGTCTGTTTGACCTAGTGTCACGTCGTTGATACACGGCGGTGAGGGTGCTTGTGTGGTGTGACCGCAGGCAAGTCCGGGTATTACTTAGGACCTTTTGATGGGGTTGTACTCCGGCAGTTGTTTGCTTAGGATGCATGTATCTTTTTGGAATCGTATAGCTGAGTACTTTGCCTAGATGGTGTTCAAGACACGGTAGGGGCATTATGAGTACAGTGAGGCCAGATGGAATGACTAATGCCCTGTCGCCTTTAAGATTTGAGGAATTGTGTGTTCCAGCTGTACTTGGAAGAATTATTGGTGGCATTCTCCTGGGATATTTTGATTTTCCCCCCTCATTGTGTGATTTAGAGCTTGTGGAGCACTTGTAGATGGTGGGACAAGGCCTGTGAGGAAGAAGCTATATGCCAAGTTGTTGTGGTACAAGTTTTAGCTTCGAGAGCATATCTTCCTGGATTACATATTCTAGCCATAGGGACGGCGGTGGAATCTGGCCAAAATGGATGCTATTCGAGATTGGTCGAGACCGGCAGTATTGTTGAGGTAAAAGCTTTTGGACCGGATAGTGCCAGCAGAGCTTGCCGAATAGGTGATGAGACTGATACCAGCACCGATTTCAGCATCGCCAGTGATGGGAGATGGATTTGTGAGATACAGTGATGCCTCCCATAGTGGCTATGAAGTTACAGTTGGATTATTGACGAGCATCCAGCATCACCCCGGTAGGGCCACTGTGGTGGCGGACCCCCGGAGCAGGAGAGCAATTTGGGGTTGAGTTTGATGATTCCGTAGCTGGCGCTGTGTGGGACCATTGAAGTGAACAGGGCTCGAGGTTGTGTCCCTGGGGGTTCCTTTTGATGGTAGACTGCGGTGGAGCAGTCCACGCGGATGGTCAGGATTTGAGAGTGACCGAGCGAGGACCCTGGCTTGTTAAGGCTTCTTCCCTTCTTGGATGATCGCGTGGAGATGTTTTGGGTTGCACTGGTCGAGTTGGCACCAGGGTGTGGTGTTGATGTGTGTGTTGTACTATTCTTCTCCCCTTCTCCCCCAGCCTTTTATTGGAGTCCCTGAGGTTTTTCCACTTCTCAGCGCGGGGGCGATGTGCTTTTGGATCCCTCACCCGTGATTGACTCGCTCCATTTGAGATTTGTGAATGTTTAGGGTACGAGGGACGTCTGTTGCAAATTTCGGCTCGTGTGATGAGAGAATTACGCAATTTGGCCATGCCGTACTGGTTGTTGTTGTTGCTGAGGAGTAATCACAGGGAGAGTAGTGACTTGGAAGCTGGAGACGGTGTTGATGGATACTTACCCTAGTTTTGAGACTCCCTTTTGAGTTGTTTTAGTTTCGAGGATGAAACTTTCTTTTAGTGGGGGAGGATGTGATGACCCGGATCTTCATTGGGGGATTATGGCTTGATCAGTGGCTTCTGGAGGACTATCTTGGGAGATGGGAGTGTTTGGGTGTGTATCGGACTCAAGAAATGGACTCAGTGCGTTGAATGGATCCCGAGTGTATTCGGATACCCCCGTCGAATTGTGGGAGGAGCTTTGGGCAAAACGGAGGCCGTATTTGGATTCAGCACGGAAAAACGTTGAAAAACGGCTATTTACTTGTATTTTTCTGAGTCCGGACGCCCAATAAGCAATCTACATATTAGTAACATGATAGCTAAAAATAATTAAATATTAAGACAAGATAAATATAATTGTGGAAGTCATACGCCGGCGTCCTTGTTGCACTCTTTTTGCATTTTGTGGACAAGTGCTCCTATAATGGCCTGCCTGCTTACAAATGGAGCATTTTCCTCGTCGGTCACCCCCCTCGTCCATTATATTACGTATACGTGTAGATCGTGGATGACCTTTCTTCCTTCGTATAGGAGGCGGTACAATCCGGGGACCTTGGGGTCGTGTCCAGTGCCGTCTATCAGGAACAGGATGAAAATGTGGTGCGTATGCCGTACGATAGCAGTCTGTACTATACCAGGGTGAACAAAAATTCTGGTAGGCTAATCTCATATGTGATCTACTACAAACTGCTAAGACATGCAAGCAAGGTATTCCTATTAGATAAAATTCACAACATGAACATTCGACATTTGTTCCATTGACGATCACTTTGTAGGAGAAATCTCCAGTATTAACTTCAAATTCTGTGAGTCCAAATCGTTCAACATGATGTCCCCGCGCCGTATCTATATTTTCAGTAATCATACTTTTGACTTTAGGGACAAAAGCGTCTGTCATACTTTCACCGACCGCACGGCACTCGAAAAAATACTTATTAAGCTTATAAAAAGTAGCCGCAACAAAAGCCGTGATAGGCAAACCACGACTGTCCTTAAGTACCCCATTTAACGATTCAGAAAGATTCGTAGTCATCAATCCAAACCGGCGGCCTCCATCAAATGCTCTTACCCAGTACTCTTTATATCTGTCAAGATTATGGACCCACTGCCAAGCATCGTGATCCAACACATCTAATTCTTCCTTCAGCTGATTATATGCCGTCGGTGTTGCAGCAATTCCGATCTGCCAGAATTTATCTAACAAAATGTCGTTCTTGAAGCGCTTATTCATGTTTGCTTTCATATGTCGAAGACACCAACGATGCGAGTGACCCCGTGCTGGAGGATAGATAGTAGCCACTATTTCCCTCAATTCAAGAAATCGATCAGATATAAAACAAATGGCTCTATCACGGGTAACATACTGACGCAAGTTATGCAAAAACCATCGCCAACTCCCGGTATTCTCTCCCTCACAAATTGCAAATGCCAAAGGATATAATGCATCATTTGAATCTGCAGCCGTCGCTATCAAAGCATGACCTTCGTATTTGCCGTCCATATGTGTGGCATCAATACTCACCACCGGCCGACAATGTGTGAATCCATGAATCGAAGGTCCAAATGACCAAAAAACACGACCAAAGCGACTAATGCCATCAGCGGGCCACCTATGATCCAGACGCCATAAAGTACCATGATTAGAATTCTTTACCATAGCAAGGTAACGAGGCAAGTCTGTGTACGATTGCTCCCAGCTCCCGTAAATAATTTGTAATGCTTTACTCTTTGATTGCCAAGCCTTCCAATATGTTATGTCAACATGGTAAGTTGATCGCACCGTATCTTGAATTTCTTTTGGCGTCATATTAAGTCTAACCTTTAATGTCGGAAGTATCAATTGACATATAAGGGTCGAATTACAATTACGGTGCGCCGCGTTCAGCATTGGAATGACACATGTGTGTGGACCAGCATATGTTTTTACCCTAAAGTATGTCGTATCTTTAGGTACTGAAGCATGTAATCTCCAAGCACATCCCTCTACCAAGCATTTGACAGTGTAAGTCGTTCTTGTAGATTTCAATACTTTCATTTGTACATTATGCTCAATATGCCACCGGTCTAGAGCATCCAATAAAGATGCCTTATCTTGAAAGACACGTCCAGCCCAACTCCCGTCGATGCTAGGGAGACCACTATTGATTTGTCGAATATGAAGATCTGTAGGATCTACAGCATACTGATTTATCCAATTAGTATCTGAAAGAAAACGTTCCGGATGATCAATAAATTCATTTTCCTCGTCAGCATTGTCTACATAATCATTGCTTATTTGTGGGTTGTCCATTTGACTGTAAATTGCATTTGCAAGATCATTTAACCCTCCATCATGATTATCATCTATATCTGAAAATGAAACATCTAGTTCGTCATTCTCACTACTATTCTGATCATCATTGTTTGGTGAATCCTCATGATTAATATCACTATCACCACCCCCGTCAACATTACAATCTCATTCGTCGATATTATCACCTCCTTCCTCAACTGTAATAACCTTGAAATTTAAAGACTTTAAACCTTGCTTTATAAAATTTGTGGATTTATTAATTTAGCAAAAATAGAAAGTTAATAGTGCAATAGTGGCCCAAAAATATCGACTTTTGATCGCGGTCTGATCTCGAAAATCCGAGATCACCATTGCGACCGTCTCGTCGAAACAAGAAAGATTGATATTCACATGTTCTCGATCCGACGGTCAGATTTTTCGCAAAACAGTGAAGAAAAAGTGGGCCCCACAACTTAAGTTGTGAATAGTAACCCCTATTTTTAAATCCCCTTTTGATCATCGACGGCCGTTTCGCCGTCTGAACACTAAGCATAGGGGTATGAGTAGTCAATCCTAGCTATTTTCAATGTTCTGAGCGCATTGACACTGACGGAATTCGCGTTTGGCGATTCGGGTGCATCGAAGTGCGTGCATCATACTGCAACTGGTCGAACTTTATGGCCCGAGATTTTATACGAGCGCCAAATCAAGCAAGCAAATATGCTACTTGATAGGTCTCGACGAGCCAGACGTCGTGGCGAAGTCCGATTCGCAATTCGACGAGCCGTTTGTCTCGAAATGCGTGAAAATTGCCGAAAAAGCGGGTAATTTTGTGAGAAACCTAAGGTTACTTGGGCCTAAGCTATTGGGGCTTTGGAGCTGGGCTCCTGGCAGCATTTTGAGCCCACGAATAGGTGCTGGAGGCTGGAGGCAGGCTGTGGTGGTGGTGGGAAGAGAATATTCGAAATTTATTAAAAAACTCCACCATGTCTCTTGGGCTACTCGTGTGAGAGTAACACGAGGTGACTCTTGAGATTTCATAACTCCCAGGAGTTATTCTTCATAACTCTGGTGCGGGGATGGCTGAGGAACCATTTCCATTGAGGCCAACCCGAGAGATAATCCGAGAGAGAGAGAGAGAGGAGAAAAGTCTGGAACAAAGTTGAACAAGTTGGGTTCCTGGAGTTCATGAGGTGATCCCCTGTGTCCGTGGATCATTTTGGAGCTTGCCCTGGCCGCACGAAGGAGGAGGAGAGGAGGAGTAAAGACCGGCTTCTACCTTCTTCATCAACTCCGGCGAGGTGAGTCCCCTTCAACCACCGGTTGCATGAGCCCTAGACCTATAGCAGTAACCTCTCTAGGCCCTAAGCATGCTCCCTGCCAAGCCCGAGCTCCCCATGCATGCTAGGTTGCCGACGGGAGAAAGCCCTCGCCGGAACCCTAGCATAGCTCCGCCTCGGCAAAACTCTTCAACCAGTGGACCAAAATGAGAACTAAAATGGTGGAAAAATACTGTAGGGCCTAAGGATCATCTCCACCAAAATTGGTGGAGTTTGATCAAGTATGAAGATCGCAGGTCAAAACCCTAATTTCGGGTTTTTGTGCACCATGGCCGAGCTGTGTGCTCCGGCGCCGGCGAGCCACCCCACCGCCGGCCACTTGCCCAGAAAGCTTCCTGGGAGTGAGGAGGCTTCAACCATGCTGTAGCATGGCATCCATACAGCTTGAAACCCAAGGTGCCATGGATGACCCGAGATGAGACCGAAACGCGGTCGCCGGCGTTCAGGCCGTCTCCGGCGGCCGGGGAATGGTCGGGAAGCTTCCTGGGATCAAAAGAATCCCAGCCATGTCCTTGCATGAAGCCCATGCAGCTCTGGTGGAAATCCACCATTAGAGGTGGTGGAGCTCGAAACCGAGCTTTGCTCCGCCGCACCGCCGCCGTGCCCTGTCGCCGGGCACGGGTTCAGGTAAGATCGTAGTGAGGTTTAGCACCTGTGGGTGCCATTGGCTGAGATCCAGAAGCTCTGGGATTAATGGTCACGAATTTCAAGGTTTAGCTTCATCTTCAACCTTGAGCCGCGGCCAACCCAGACAGCAAGGTCGGCCCAAACTTGCAGGAAATGAAGTTTAAACTCTTTAGAGGGTTCCTTTCAAGTTTGAGGGCCTCTGGTGCAGTGGTTGCCGTGAACAAGCTCGGGCATGGTTGTTGTGTGTGTTTTGTGAATGTTGCACACCAAGTGTTTGATGAAATGCCTAAGAGAAGAAAAAGATCGATTTTGGGTTTGATTACAAAATGAAAGTTGCTCCAAATAGTCCCCTGAGCTTTATGCTCACTTCAGATCAAACAGAATCTGTGTGGAATTGTGTTTGGAGCATTGTGTAACTTGTTAGAATGTTAGGCTTTGGATCTGGTTGATCCAGCAATTCTGGGTTGCAAATACGGCAAGCCCTGGTGTTTATGTGTTGTCCAGAGATGAATGGTCAAAGTGGTTTAAGTTTTGCACAAGTATATTTAAAGTTGTAGTATGTTCAAGCTCTAAGCTTAATGTTTGGCTTAAGGTCTGTTCTGGGCTGTTTGCGATGCCGCGACAGTGAGCTCCTGGCTAATTTGGGGTCACTGGACACGATGCTCGCGTTAGTTTTTGTTTTGGTCGAGCCGAAGAAATAAAAATGCCTTTAGGCTATGTTAGAAAAGTGTATTATGGCCCGAAGTTTTCCTCGGGTTCCGTGCTATCGCAATTGGGTGAGCACGGTGTTCAGCAAGTTATTTTTCACCTACTGGAAGTGACGGTTCGTAAAAATAATTCTTCAGTTAAGAGAACGAGCGAAAACAGTGCTCAAATGGCACTAAAAGTGCGATTTTTGGAAACCTGAAGGGTCTAAACGCAAATGTGAGAATGTGTACTGTTTAGAACACTGTATAATTGATTCCTAAACTTTTCGTTAGGAATCCAACGACTTCCATTGAGCGGAAATTGGATATCAGTCCGAGAATCGGCAAAATCGTCGATTTAACGGAGTCCCGGCGGCAATCGCGCAATTGGGGAAATTTCGGCGGTTCCGCCTAGCCGACTGTTGAGTTTCAGTAGAATCTGGTTGAGCCAGCGGCAAAGAGTTAAAGCCCGAGTCTCCCGGAAGTCCAAAAGGAATTTTCGGGAAGGGTATTTTGGTAATTTTACCAATAATCGAACATAAGGTTGCGTTGGTCTAAGTGTCGTTGTCAAACACTCAGGTTCAAGTTTGATCTGGGTTTAAGTTGGGATTGAGTTTGTCTCCCTGATCAGTATTTTTGATTCAGGTTGGTTCGGTTTGCCTCTGGTTTCGAGCGTTCAGTTGAGACAGTTTAGTCGTCTGCAAATCGTCAGGTGGGTTTATCTTCGGTCCGGGCTTTATCATTTCGGCCCTCTGGGGTATAGTATTGGTTGGACCCCTGTTCTTGTTAGCCTAGATGATATTTGAGCCTGCCTTCCTTTTGATCAGTTTTATTTTGCTATAAACGTGTTTTTATTCAACCAATGTTTTGTCTCCAAGCATCGCATAGTCGCCGGAGTCTGTTCTTGTTTGATAGGACGAAGGCATAGCTCTTCGAGGTTTGGACATAAAACATGTTTTCAAAATGTTTTCCTAAAAAGATTTTTCGTTGCATGATTGCTTCTCAGTTGCTTCCAGATATCATGACTCTATTCCTGGACATTTGCCATGCCTGATTGGTCATTAGCTAGCTTGCACATTTATACTTGATTATCAGTATATCTTGATCCATGTTTTAGTTGTTATTGATTATATTCCTGCATATGAGTTGAGATTCAGTTGATTCTGATATTGCATCCTTGATTGGATTAGTTGATGATTATTCTGCATATGAGTTGAGATTCAATTGATTCTGATATTGCATCCTTGATTGGATTAGTTGATGATTATTTCTGCATATGAGTTGAGATTCAGTTGATTCTGTTATTGCATTCCTGTTGGAACTGTTCCGACTTATGGTTGATCATTTGAGTTGAGATATTTGTTGGTACACTATTGTTGCATCCCAGTGGGGATTTCCCGGCTTGTTGCCGATTACTCGGTCTGTGGACTGTGAGTTTGAGCATTCGCATGATTTATCGCCCGCACTGCTGTACTTCACGAACATCAGCGGAGTAGCTACCCGTGTGGATGTTCTTTACCGGTAAAGTGGTCTGGTGTATGACCCGTGACTCCCAGGTTAGTGCCCAAGGGTGCCGGAGTGTTGACTCCCAAGTTAGTGCCCGAGGGTGCCGGAGTATGTCAGCCAGGTTGGTGCCAGGTTCGGCGAGTTTTTCCCTGAGGTCTTGTAGACCAATATGGTGGCTTATGATTGGGTATTTGATATTTCATTTGTTGATGCATATGTTGCCTGTTTAGCCTGCTTTTATCATATCTCATGATTTCCTGATTCCTATATCTGCTATAGTTATCAACCTATGCTTGCTTAAAGATTTTGTAAGGTTGCTTGTAATTACAGCTTCAAAATTATATCTGCTTATCCTAACATGTGATTATTACTATCCGCTAGTATTGTATGCCAGTAGGTATGATCTGCTATTTCTCGGCTCGTCGTGCCCACTGGGATACATGTACAGTGTATCTCACACCCCTGGGTGACCATTTTTCAGGTCGATCGGGTGCTGGGATGTCGGGACGTGTTGGTGTGGTTCCGTGTTAGCAGTTGACCCTGGACAGCAGTTATTTTTGTATTAGCAATTGTCAAAGAGAAATTGTAATTTAATTGTAATGTTTATGTTATATTTGTACGTAGTTAGTTTACTCTGATGTTGTAGTAAAGCTTAGCCGTGCATATATAGAAAAGGCTCAATCCCAAGGGGGATTGGGACTCTTCTATATATGTGGCAGTCTGTCATGCCCTGGCTTGGTTTTGAAACTCTGATTTGAAAAAAAAAAATAAAAAAAATTTAGACGCTGATTTTTGAACTCGGGGCGTGACATCAACACTAGTATCAAATTCATTAATAGCAGTTGGATTCCAATGTTCATAGGAATTAGATAACCTGCAAATTTGATAAAACTAAAATTCCAACATTGCCATTAATTTAAAACTTAACATTTAATTTGATTTGTACTTACCCCCAATCATAAGGTTCTAGTTGTAAATGAGACATCCTTGGTTCTAGACGGGAGGTCGTGCATTGTCCGCGTGATGTCGTGCAGTGTCCGCGTGAGGTCGTGGCTTGCGTGTGTGTGTGTGTGGTCGTAGGTGGCACATATGTGGTCGTTGGTGGCACACTACTAACCGAGCAAGGTACAACACTCTCAATATGGTCATACTCACTTTCTCTGCAATATATACAATGATCAAGTCCATTTAAAGAAGATTACAAATTACCAAATTATTAGGTTATTTTTCTAACCTTGTCATTCTGACACCACCTTCGTGTGGAATATTTTGATCACCCATTACATTGGCGGAAGGACCCAAATCAATATAATTGTGGAGCATTCTCGTGTAATAACATTGCGGTTCAAAATTATCCGACGGATGTAGCTCTTTCTCAATGTATACCGTCACAACACCATGATGTTCACATAACCCAATCATTCCCTCCAATGATTCATCATCTACTACTTCGTGAGCTAAATATTCACTACCGATCGTGGGGCAACGAATAGTAAATTTTAAACGAAATTGTTCTCTTGTACAATTTACTAAACGATACATTCTCGTCTCGAAACTAGTATATGTAGAATCAGAACGTATCGCGATTAACTTTTTTTGACCGCCGATATATCGTGGACCATTCTCATCGATAACTAACTGTCCATCCCAATGAACACTTATAGACATGCGACGATTAGCCATCTCAACTACAAAATAAAATTAACCACTTCAAAATATTAATTTTAACTTTACAGTCGGAGACCGACTGTGTCACGCCCCGGGTGCAAATCAGGACCCGGGCCCGTCTACAGATCCGCCGTGCACATGGGATTTCCCGTGTACACGAAGCGCTGGTCACCTGCTCTGGTATGAAATGTACAACAAGAGCATAATACAGAGCTGAAATAGAAGAACCACATAGTATCTCAGACTGGAACTACAAATACAGCTGTAATATGTACAATAATCTCCCAGTTCACAAAATAATACAACCAGCTGGCTAACGCCAGACCCCAAAATAAAAGGAGAATTCCACAGTCTGAGTGATGGGTACAGTGTCTATCTACAGCTCTCAGTCTCCCAGGAGATCTATTCAGCGATCCCCTTACCTCGATCAGCTGCCGATGGCCTAGCAGCTCCCGCAGATGACTCTGCAAAATAAAGGAGAAGAAAGAAACAGAAAACAATAATGGGGGTGAGAACTACCAGATAAACCAGCAGCCTCCCCTAGTGGGTAAAAACCTCAACTCTGACGCACCCACTAGGACTACTAGAGGCAAAAGGGAAAAGGGGAAGTGGTAGATACAAAAGATGCTGAAATAGGAAAACTATCACTATTATGCTGTCAAAACTGTATATATGCATCAGGAATAGTATCTGACCAAATAAACCCAATCTAGCAACCGATACACGATCGGTATTGCCTGCTCAAGAACCAGTATCTGATCGGCACACGGCACGATCCCATAATATCCAATCGACCGGCACACGGCTCGGTCCTAAGCCTACTCCGGAGCGGCACTCGAGGGGAGCGACCCACACGAGTAAAATATCTCTGTCATCAGTATCACAAGTATCTCTGTAGCACATGTCTCAATATAGCAGGACTGGATCATGACTATGATCAAAGTGGGAATACTCCATCCACTACAGAAACCCAATCCCCAACTGATGCAATAAACCAGACTCGACCCCAATCTGGTGCAAGGATAAACATCTGGTCGACCGCCTACTGTCCGCAGTCACCGCAATACCCCACAAGTCCACAATCTAGCACAACCTTGGTTACACTATCCCAAACCCCTGCTCACACTTGAGCAACAACATATGAATGCAAAGGACAACAATGAAACATGTTCAAATCCCAATATGATAGTGTAGCAATGAATAGTGGCCTTACCTGATGTCCGGGCATGCATGCAACTGTCTTTATTTTGAAAAGTTGTAAAATAGTGTCAAAGGTTTAAAAACAATTGATTTACTGAATAAAAGTCATTTGCATGCGAGATCATAGCCTTTGTCTCAATCACAGTGTCCCAATATAAGTCATCATATCATTTGTGGGGTTATATTAAATTTTAGGGGAGTTTGTCCCAGCGGTCCTTGTCATTTGTCATATTAATTTGTCCCAATGGTTCTCATTAATTGTCCTGTTAGTTGTCCTGTTAGTAGTCCTGTTAGTAGTCCTGTTAGTAGTCCCAATGGTTCTCATTAATTGTCATATTTTAGGGGATTTCTAGTAATCCCAGTGAGCTTGTCAAAAATGAGGTAAGCAACAACCGCCCACCTCGAACAGCTCAAACAACACCCCAGGTAGTCTCCTGGTTGTCCACAGTCCTCAATTCCTGCAAATCAACGCTCCCGGTATAAATACAAATCCCAAAAAGTACAATATTTGCTGTTTTTCAGACAGCACGGGAAAAGAGGAATTTTTCACCTCTAAAATGAGCTCCTAAAATCCCAGAAAAATCACGGTTGCGTTCCTCGCGAAGAGTAGATCAAAATCGACTCTTTAAACGCCTCGATCTGACGCTCCTACGTCAAGATAAAAATCGGAGAAGTCGGTGCTGTCCAAAAACCATCACAGTAAAAAGGGGGGTCAAAGAGGACTTGAAAACTGTGCCAAAAGTACGAAACGGAGCAAAATGATCAACACGGAAATCGAAGCCCTACCTCTTACGGTCGCGCTGCCGCAAAAATCGTCCAAAAATTCTATCCGGTTAGCCCGCAGTGAATTTTCGACGGAACTGCGACGGGAAATGGGCCTAAAAAGAAAATCGTCGCAGTGCGCCGCGTCGCAGATATCTTGCTATCTGTAACTCCTAAAATCCTGAGATTTGGAGGAGAGAGAGAAGAGAGAGAGAGGAAGAACTTTGGTATAGGACACTTTTTCTGATTCTCTCTCTTCGGCGCGCAAAACGAGGTGCAAAGAGAGGGGGTGGGGGATCTCTTATATAGTGGGCCAAAAGGGAATATTCCCACACGGGATCCGATCCGAACAGGAAACACCGAAACGGGCCAACCAGAACGCGCCACGTGTCCCAAACAGGAAACAGCCGGTGCAAGGGCCACTGGGAATTTGCCACGTGTCCCACGTGGTGCACGGCCGGTCCGCGCTCCGGGTCTTCCGGAAGATGTCGGCCAATGGGATCGCGCCACGTGTCACCTTCCCACGTGCCTTCTAGAAGCCGGCCAGCCAATCAAGCTGCCACGTGGCAGGGGAAGAATTCGGTGCACCCGGTGCACGCCTGGCCCATGGACCGCGCACCCGAGCCCCCTGCCCGCGCCTGCCCGCGCCTGCCCGCGCCTGCCCGCGCCGCTCTCCCCCGCGCTCCGCCGCTGCCCCGCCGCTGTGCCGCTGCCCGCCGCCGTGCGCCGCCGCCCGCCGCCGCTCGCCGGTCGCCGGAACAGTAATTCCGGCGGCCGGAGTTACTGTTCCGGCGTGAACAGTAACTATGTGCCAAAAAAATAAGCAAATATACCGTTTCGACCGTTTTCGCGCGCTGAGTCCAAATACGACGTCCGTTTCGCCAAATTCTCTTCCGAAATTTTGCCGAAAGCTCCCGGAAATTCCCGTTTGCTCCGATTTTCGCGCCAAGTCTATATTAAATGTCCAATTTCGATTCTACAAGCTCCGTTGCACTGTATGAGCTCCCCTTAGTCACTGTTTAGTTTCTGCGGGAGTCCGGATCATCACATCCTCCCCCACTAAAAAGAGTTTCGTCCTCGAAACGAGACTAAGCAATAATCCTCAGTCCGATGTCTCGAATAAGTAGGGGTGGGCATCCCTCATCTCCGACTCAAGTTCCCATGTAGCCTCACGCTCGTCATGATTGCCCCATTGAATTTTCACATAGGGAATGGCCCGACTGCGCAATTCTCTCACTTCTCGATCCAGAATTCGCAGTGGGCGCTCCTCATACCTCAAATCCTCGCTGATCTCAAGCGGTGTGAAGTCGATGACGTGCGATGGGTCGAAGACATACTTCCTCAAGGTAGAGACATGAAATACATTATGGACACCAGCAAGCCTCGGAGGGAGTGCAAGTCGGTAGGCAACTGGCCCGATTCGTTCCAATACCTCAAAGGGTCCAATATATCGGGGGCTAAGTTTTCCACGAATGCCGAACCTCCTGATTCCTTTGGACGGCGAGACTTTCAGGAATACATGATCACCAACCTGAAACTCTAAGTCTCGTCGCCGAACATCGGCATAACTCCTTTGTCGGCTTTGGGCGGTCTGAAGATGCTGTCGGATTACTCGGACCTTCTCTTCTGCCTCTATCAAGACATCTGGTCCCAAGGTCCGCCTCTCGCCCACGTCACTCCAATAAAGCGGTGATCGACACTTGCGTCCATACAATGCTTCAAACGGAGCCATCTGAATGCTCGCTTGAAAGCTATTGTTGTACGCGAACTCAGCTAAAGATAAGTGTCGAATCCACCCTCCGCCGAAATCCAAGACGCAAGCCCTAAGCATGTCCTCCAGGATTTGTATCGTCCGCTCTGACTGCCCATCAGTCTGCGGATGAAAAGCTGTACTGAACCTGAGTTCAGTCCCCAAGGCTGTCTGCAAACTCCTCCAGAAATGCGAAACAAACCTCGGGTCTCTATCTGATACAATGGAGGCGGGTACTCCATGTAATCTCACTATCTCATCTAGATATAACTGGGCTAGTCGCTCAAGTGGCCACGTAGTCTGCATGGGCAGAAAGTGCGCCGACTTGGTAAGTCGATCCACGACTACCCAGATAGCATCTGCTCCTCCCTGTGCCCTCGGAAGTCCGACCACGAAATCCATCGTAATGTGGTCCCATTTCCACTGGGGAATTGGGAGACTCTGTAACTTGCCAGCTGGCACTCGATGCTCAGCTTTCACCTGCTGACAAGTTAAACACTGAGCCACAAATCTCCCGATATCCCTTTTCATGCCTTTCCACCAGAAGTGTGCCTTGAGGTCCTTATACATCTTAGTCCCACCAGGATGTAGGGTATAAGGTGTATAATGGGCCTCTCGCAATATCTGCTCTCGGATCTCCGCATCCGCTGGCACACATGCTCGGTTCCTGTACCTTAGTACTCCCGAGGCATCTACTGTAAAGTCCCCAGACTGATTACTCGGAATTTGATCTCTAATCCTGGTCAAGTGGGGGTCCTCACTCTGTTTCTCCCGGATCCTGTCTAGCAGAGTGGGCTGCACGACTAAAGATGTCAGTCTAGCAGAGACCCCAGGGGACACAACCTCTATCTCGAGCCGTCTCATCTCCTCTAATAGCGGTGCCTGGTCTGTGATCAACATAGACAAACTTTGCACCGCTCTCCTACTCAAGGCGTCAGCGACCACATTAGCTTTGCCTGGGTGGTAGAGAATATCCACATCATAATCCTTTAATAGCTCTAACCACCTACGTTGCCTCAAATTCAACTCCTTCTGCGTGAACAGGTACTTTAGGCTCTTGTGGTCGGTGTAGATTTCACAGTGCTCTCCATAAAGGTAATGACGCCAAAGCTTTAGTGCAAATACTACAGCAGCAAGCTCCAAGTCATGGGTAGGGTAATTCTTCTCGTAATCCTTGAGTTGCCTTGATGCATAAGCAATTACCCTCCCTTCTTGCATCAACACACAACCAAGTCCACTGTGTGATGCGTCGCTGTAGATCACATATCCTTTCCCCATAACAGGGAGGGAAAGGATAGGAGCGGTCATCAATCTATTCTTTAGCTCCTCAAAGCTTTTCTGACAATCCTCACTCCAGATAAACTTCACTCCTTTACGCGTCAAGCGAGTGAGGGGTGTGGAAAGCTTCGCAAAGCCTTCCACAAACCGACGATAATACCCAGCTAAACCCATAAAGCTACGCACCTCAGAAACGGTCGTCGGTCGGGGCCAATCTCGGACTGCCTCAATTTTCGCCGGGTCTACCGCCACACCTGCGGCGGAAATCACATGGCCCAAGAAGACTACCTCCCGAAGCCAAAACTCGCACTTTGCCAGCTTGGCATACAACTTCTTCTCTCGCAGAAGTTGCAGCACAATCCTTAAGTGCTCCTCATGCTCAGCATCACTTCGGGAGTAGATCAAGATATCATCAATGAACACTACTACGAATCGATCCAAGTATGGTCGGAAGATCCGGTTCATTAAATCCATGAATGCGGCAGGGGCATTAGTTAGCCCAAAAGGCATAACTGTAAATTCATAATGCCCGTACCGTGATCTAAATGCCGTTTTAGGAATATCCTCGGCCTTCACCTTCAACTGGTGGTAACCGGACTGCAGATCTATCTTAGAGAAGACACAAGACCCTTGCAGCTGATCAAAAAGATCATCGATGCGCGGCAAAGGGTACTTGTTCTTGATGGTCACTTTATTCAATTCCCTATAGTCCACACAAAGTCGAAGTGACCCATCTTTCTTCTTCACGAATAGCACCGGCGCTCCCCAAGGCGACACACTCGGCCTAATAAAGCCCTTATCCATTAAATCTTGGAGTTGCGCCTTAAGCTCTCGCAACTCAGCCGGTGCCATCCGGTAAGGAGCCTTTGAGATTGGCGCAGTTCCTGGAACTACGTCAATCACAAACTCAATCTCCCTATCTGGCGGCATGCTAGTCAGCTCAGGTGGAAAAACATCCGGAAACTCGCGGGCAATAGGGATATCCCCGAGTTCCGGTGCCGCCGTAGGCCCCTCAACAACACTAGCCAAAAAGGCTACACATCCTCGACGGATCATCTGCCTCGCTCGGGAAGTCGAAATCATAGAGGCAAAGAAAGCACTCTGACATCCCCGGTATACTAACATCTCCTGGCCTGGCTCTCTAAAAGTGACAGTCCTTGCGGCACAGTCAATAGTCGCAAAATACCGAGCCAGCCAGTCCATCCCGAGAACCACATCAAAGTCCTTCAGCTGTCTCAAGACCAACAGGTCTGCTGGCATAATCCAGGACTCGATTTGCATCGGGCAGGACCAACAACACTCTTCCACGTGCAAAGTGTGATCGGGAATCTGAACCTCTCGTGCACGTGGTAAAAGTCCTACCTCTAACCCATGTAATGATGCAAATGATCTACTAATAAAAGAATGCGATGCTCCAGTATCAAATAAAGTACGAGTCCTAATGCCAGAAAGTAAGGTGATACCTGCCACCACATGATCTGCTGCCGAAGAGTCCTCTACCTGCGCAGCATACACTCGCCCACTCTGAGCTGGAGGGCGATACTCCGTGGGATGGAAGAAGATGGCCTGCTTGCTGGAGCATATGGCCGCTGAGCCGTCGACCGCTGCTGCGATGAAGATGGAGCAGATGCTGAGGAGGGCGGCGGGGGCCGAAAAGGGGCACGAAGCTCGAATGTGCCCAGGCTGTCCACATCCATAACAGCGACCCCACCGCTGGTCGCAGGTGCTGGGAAAATGCTGGCCTCCACAGAAAATACAATTACCGGGGGTTCGTGGTTGTCGGGGTTGCTGTTGAGACTGCCGCTGTCGCTGAGGCTGCCGCTGCGACCCACGCTGCGACGCTGTGATCTTTGCTGCTGTTGCCGCTTCTGGGATCCACCAGGCCCTCGTCGCTCGGACCGTCCTTGGCCGGGGAACTGTGACTGCGGCGGTCGTGGCGGCCTCCACGAACTAGATTGTCCCCCAACCTCCGGTGCCGGTCGCTTCGCCCCCGGGATCACTACGGGAGCTGGAGCTACCTCCTCCATCACTACCTCCCCGCACTCAACATAGAGTGCCTGCTCCATCGAGGCCTCCAAGGTCTGCAACCTACGCGAGCGGACCAATTGAAAAAGATCCCGGCGCAACCCTCGCTCGAACATGTAGATCCGGTGCGCCTCGTCCCTGGCCACGTTCGGTACACATGCCAACAATTGATTGAAATTGGCAATGTACTCGTGTACGGGCCGATCTCCTTGTCGGAGGTTTCTCAACTGTTCCTCCAACCTCTGCCGGACGCTTTCCGGAAAGAAAGCCCCAAGAAGGAGATTGCGGAATTCCGCCCAGGTCAGGAGCTGAGCCCCAGGCGGACCAGCCGGTCGAACACGCCGCCACCAAGCTTCGGCGTTGTGTTCCAAAAAGTTCGTCGCCAATATCACCTGATATCGTTCCTCGATAAACAACGTCTCAAAACGTCGCTCCATCGCCGTGATCCACGACTCTGCCTCCCACGGCTCAGTACTTTGCCCCGAAAAATGGGGTGGGTCAAACTGGCGAAACCTCATCAACAGGTCCACCACTCCCCGCTGTTCTGCCGGGGTCAGAGATCCTGTCAGCCCAGTCGGCTGTCCACCAGTACCCCGAGTAACAGGGGATGCCGGGGTCACCGGTACAACTGGAGGATTCACAGCAGGGGAAGAAGGTACGGGAGAATTCTCTGAAGGTGCTACAACAGGCTGAGCCCTCTGCTCTAACATTTGCGTCAGCCGACCCATAGCCTCCTCCTGACGCCGAACAGCCTCTGACATCTGGGCCATCTGGGCCTGCAGCTCTTGCACCTCACTCTGCTGGCCCTGCCCGGACTCCTCCTGATCGGGTTCAGGGGAATCAGGCTGAGAACGCGTCAACATCCTACGTCGCGGAGGCATCCTACCACAAGAAACCATACTCAGTATCGGAACCCCACACGACCCAATCTAGCGAAAGTCAAAGACATTCCCCTATTCCTGTGACTTTATGTTGTCTGCAGCCAACATAACTGTCCACCAGAAATAGGCTATGTCGATCCCTCTTCTCTCACTGGAAGAGTCAAACAAAATAAATCGACGACTTTCGCAAAATGCCACGTCTTTCGTGCCCTATTATCCTAGGGTCTGCCAAAAGCCTAGGGTTTCCTAAGTCCCAACTGAACTATCCCTAAGCTCTGATACCAACTTAATCTGTCACGCCCCGGGTGCAAACCAGGACCCGGGCCCGTCTACAGATCCGCCGTGCACACGGGATTTCCCGCGTACACGAAGCGCTGGTAACCTGCTCAGATATAAATGTACAATAAAAGAGCATAATACAGAGCTGAAATAGAAGAACCACATAGTATCTCAGACTGGAACTACAAATACAGCTGTAATATGTACAATAATCTCCCAGCTCACAAAATAATACAACCAGCTGGCGGAAGCCAGACCCAAAATAAAAGGAGAATTCACAGTCTGAGTGAGGGTACAATCTATCTACAGCTCTCAGTCTCCCAGGAGATCTATTCAGCGATCCCCTTACCTCGATCAGCTGCCGATGGCCTAGCAGCTCCCGCAGATGACTCTGCAAAATAAAGGAGAAGAAAGAAACAGAAAACAATAATGGGGGTGAGAACTACCAGATAAACCAGCAGCCTCCCCTAGTGGGTAAAAACCTCAACTCTGACGCACCCACTAGGACTACTAGAGGCAAAAGGGAAAAGGGGAAGTGGTAGATACAAAAGATGCTGAAACAGGAAAACTATCACTATTATGCTGTCAAAACTGTATGCATGCATCAGAAATAGTATCTGACCAAATAAACCCAATCTAGTAACCGATACACGATCGGTATTGCCTGCTCAAGAACCAGTATCTGATCGGCACACGGCACGATCCCATAATATCCAATCGACCGGCACACGGCTCGGTCCTAAGCCTACTCCGGAGTGGCACTCGAGGGGAGCGACCCACACGAGTAAAATATCTCTGTCATCAGTATCACAAGTATCTCTGTAGCACATGTCTCAATATAGCAGGACTGGATCATGACTATGATCAAAGTGGGAAACTCCATCCACTACAGAAACCCAATCCCCAACTGATGCAATAAACCAGACTCAACCCCAATCTGATGCAAGGATAAACATCTGGTCAACCGCCTACTGTCCGCGGTCACCGCAATACCCCACAAGTCCACAATCTAGCACAACCTTGGCTACACTATCCCAAACCCCTGCTCACACTTGAGCAACAACATATGAATGCAAAGGACAACAATGAAACATGTTCAAATCCCAATATGATAGTGTAGCAATGAATAGTGGCCTTACCTGATGTCCGGGCATGCATGCAACTGTCTTTATTTTTAAAAGTTGTAAAATAGTGTCAAAGGTTTAAAAACAATTGATTTACTGAATAAAAGTCATTTGCATGCGAGATCATAGCCTTTGTCTCAATCACAGTGTCCCAATATAAGTCATCATATCATTTGTGGGGTTATATTAAATTTTAGGGGAGTTTGTCCCAGCGGTCCTTGTCATTTGTCATATTAATTTGTCCCAATGGTTCTCATTAATTGTCCTGTTAGTTGTCCTGTTAGTAGTCCTGTTAGTAGTCCTGTTAGTAGTCCCAATGATTCTCATTAATTGTCATATTTTAGGGGATTTCTAGTAATCCCAGTGAGCTTGTCAAAAATGAGGTAAGCAACAACCGCCCACCTTGAACAGCTCAAACAACACCCCAGGTAGTCTCCTGGTTGTCCGCAGTCCTCAATTCCTGCAAATCAACGCTCCCGGTATAAATACAAATCCCAAAAAGTACAGTATTTGCTGTTTTTCAGACAGCACGGGAAAAGAGGAATTTTTCACCTCTAAAATGAGCTCCTAAAATCCCAGAAAAATCACGGTTGCGTTCCTCGCGAAGAGTAGATCAAAATCGACTCATTAAACGCCTCGATCTGACGCTCCTACGTCAAGATAAAAATCGGAGAAGTCGGTGCTGTCCAAAAACCATCACAGTAAAAAGGGGGGGTCAAAGAGGACTTGAAAACTGTGCCAAAAGTACGAAACGGAGCAAAATGATCAACACGGAAATCGAAGCCCTACCTCTTACGGTCGCGCTGCCATAAAAATCGTCCAAAAATTCCATCCGGTTAGCCCGCAGTGAATTTTCGACGGAACTGCGACGGGAAATGGGCCTAAAAAGAAAATCGTCGCAGTGCGCCGCGTCGCAGATATCTCACTATCTGTAACTCCTAAAATCCTGAGATTTAGAGAGAGAGAGAAGAGAGAGAGAGGAAGAACTTTGGTATAGGACACTTTTTCTGATTCTCTCTCTTCGGTGCGCAAAATGAGGTGCAAAGAGAGGGGGTGGGGGATCTCTTATATAGTGGGCCAAAAGGGAATATTCCCACACGGGATCCGATCCGAACAGGAAACACCGGATTGGGCCAATCAGATTGCGCCACGCGTTGCCCAAACAGGAAACAGCCGGTGCAAGGGCCACTGGGAATTTGCCACGTGTCCCACGTGGTGCACGGCCGGTCCGCGCTCCGGGTCTTCCGGAAGATGTCGGCCAATGGGATCGCGCCACGTGTCACCTTCCCACGTGCCTTCTAGAAGCCGGCCAGCCAATCACAGCTTGCCACGTGGCAGGGGAAGAATTCGGTGCACCCGGTGCACGCCTGGCCCATGGACCGCGCACCCGAGCCCCCTGCCCGCGCCTGCCCGCGCCGCTCTCTCCCGCGCTCCGCCGCTGCCCCGCCGCTGTGCCGCTGCCCGCCGCCGTGCGCCGCCCCAGCCGCCGCTGCCGGTTGCCGGAACAGTAATTCCGGCGGCCGGAGTTACTGTTCCGGCGTGAACAGTAACTATGTGCCAAAAAAATAAGCAAATATACCGTTTCGACCGTTTTCGCGCGCTGAGTCCAAATACGACGTCCGTTTCGCCAAATTCTCTTCCGAAATTTTGCCGAAAGCTCCCGAAAATTCCCGTTTGCCCCGATTTTCGCGCCAAGTCTATATTAAATGTCCAATTTCGATTCTACAAGCTCCGTTGCACTGTATGAGCTCCCCTTAGTCACTGTTTAGTTTCTGCGGGAGTCCGGATCATCACAGACTGTGAAACCTCTCACTGTGAAATCTCGCACGGACAGTGCTAAAAGCGACAGTGAAACCTCACTGTGAGATCTATCTCACAATGAGAGAGTGAGGGATATCTCACTGTGAGAGTTCTCTCACTGTGAGAGAACTCTCACAGTGAGAGATCCCTCACTGTGAGAGACTCACAGTGAGGGCCTCACTGTGAGACTCTCGCAGTGAGACACTCTCACTGTGAGAGACTCACAGTGAGAGCACAGACACTCTCACTGTGAGTCTCTCACAGTTCTCACTATGAGTCTCTCACAGTAAGAGTGAGAGACTCTCACTGTCACTCTCACTGTGACAGTGAGAGGGAGAGAGGGAGAGAGGGAGACTCGAGACCCTCACAGTGAGACTAGTGAGACTCTCACTGTGAGTCTCTCACAGTGAGAGGGTCACAATGAGTCTCTCGCATTGTGACAGTGAGATGGAGAGAGGGAGAGAGAGAGAGAGAGGGAGAGAGGGAGAGAGAGAGATAGAGAGGGAGAGAACTCTCTCACACTGTGAGAGAGAGAGAGGGAGAGAGAAATGGAGGGAGGGAGAGGGGAGAGCTCACAGTGAGATATAGAGAGCGCGGGCGATGGCGACGGCGACCGGAACCGCGGGCGACGGCGACTTCGTGCGACGGCGACGGGCTTCGGCATTGTGCTCCGGGAGAGGGATCAGCGGGAGAGGAATGGAGAGGGGAAAGTGAGGGCACTGTAGCCCGTGCGCGGTATATAGCCCATACGAAGGCGCTGAGCGGGTCAGCGCCTTTAGTCTAACTAAAGACGCTGAGCCACTCAACGCCTTTAGTGTATGGCACTAAAGGCGCTGCGCAGAACAGCGCCTTTAATGTTTTACACTAAAGGCGCTGAGCAACTCAGCGCCTTTAGTGCAACACCCCACGCGCATATATGCCATGAGGACTGCCAATTTTCAAGAAATTTGCTAAGTGCCTAGCCACACTGAAAGCGTTGAGCAACTCAGCGTCTTTACAGAACTTTTGTGACGGCGCTGAGTGGCTCAGCGCCTTTAGTGTTTTACACGAAAGACGCTGAACTATTCAGCGCCTCTAACAAATATGTCAAAGGCGCTGAATAGTTCAGCGCCTTCAGAAGTTATATCTGAGGACTTAGCCAATTTTTGTGAAAATTGGCCAAGTCCTCAGCGCATGCTGAAGGCGCTGAATGAAACAGCGCCTTCAGCACATAGAATGAAGGCGCTGATGTTAGTTATATGCCCTATAAGCCAATCGGTGACACAACTATAGGGATAGTATCTTTGTATCTTTCATTAAATTAATAAATTTGCATTTATTCATTTATATTATTGTTAAATATAAATAAATAAATAAATATAAATAAATAAATAAATAAATAATATATATATATATATATATATATATATATATATATATATATATATATATATATATATATATATATATATATGAATCGTCCTTAGAATTAATGGTAAAAGAATTATATTCCTAAGATGTTAGGAATTTGAGACATGTATTCTTTTGTAATTAATTTTTAAATGCTCCTGATCATAGGATTATCACGAGAGCGGTGATAAATCCGGTTAGGTCAGTGTATACTATTCTTTTCTTATGGGATGATGAGTCTTAAGTCATTAGTGTGGTGACACTAAAGCAAGTATACAGGTGAATGTTGGAGAACATTTTCACTGAGCGTGACCAATTATGAACAATCACATGGATATCTACTCACTCGTCAGTAAATTGTTCCATGCTGTAGTGGTGTGAGTGATCCTTTGACCTAAGGCACCACGGTTATCTTACGTATGGGTTACTGTAGTTTGACTGTGTAAATACTTTATACCCTAATCATGAGTTAAAGTCTACATATGTTGGCTACAGTGGATCATGCATAAAGATAGGTGTGTGTTAAGATGGAATCTATCATCCTCGGTAGAGAGGTAATTATCCTATTCTATCTATTCTTTAAGATATAAAAGTCTTTGGCCAAGGCAGTGTGATTTTATGAAAAGGAGTTTTCATATATCAGTTAATGATCAGATAAGATATATAATTGAGTAATGGGGTTTGACGAGTTATCCATAACCTCGGCTCAATTAGGACAAGTGATAGAAGGATTTAATCACACGGTAACTACACCTAGAGGTTTAGTCTATTATTCATTCTACTTGGATTACCGCGACATACTGCTAGGTGTCACTCGTAGATTGTGGGACCCACATGAGTGTTGATCACATTCAATTGGGAGAGTCAAAAATATTTTGGTCCGTCGAAAGGAGTTCCGATGGTGACAATAAAAAAGCTTAGCGTCACATCTCACAACCAGGTAGAATTGAACCTATGTGGTCACACACAATAAAGGTTGCGTGTGATTTGTGCTTAGAGAATTTATAGAGACAATTTTACTAAAATAACAATGTATTTACTTTTTTGCTAAGTTAGTTAGCAATATATATATATATATATATATATATATATATATATATATATATATATATATACGGAGAAATCAATTAACTTAATGAAAGGAAACTCTCACTTATTAATTAACATTAAGTTATAAAAAAGAGTTTTCATTTATTAACGTTAAGTTTCTCTCTCTCTCTCCCTTTTTCGTTTCCTCCTACCCAATGAATGAGAGGAGTTTACTCTCCTCTTATTTATGGCTTATAAGCCTATAAAGAGAGGAGTAATCTCCCTCAACAAAAGGTGTAATAAAAAGAGAGTAATCATATAGTAATCATAAAGAGAATCATATGAGAAATAATATAAAGAATCATATGAGAAATCATATGAAGTAATCATATAGAGCTCTCTTAATCATTTAGAGTTCTCTTTAATCATTAGAGAGAAGTCTTCCACAATCATTGGTCTCTATATATTATAGTTAATTCTCTTGATATTGCTAGCACAATTTGAGAATTAATTGTTCTCCACATTGATACAAGAAATCACAAAAGGAGTTTCGAAATTGTATTGTGTGAAGCACAGATCCCGGAGCAGCATTGTGTGGATACACATAGAGGCCGGACAGTTGTGCGGCTCAAAGGACCGGAAGTTCAGATCCAATATCAACCGACAGACAATTTCGGTAATCAACAAAGGTTGAAATTCTAACCCTTCTTCTAATTAGATTAGAATAATAATTTTTGTGTGTCTCACGAGATGATCTTGTAATATATTTATATATATACAGTAATATCATAAATGTTATGATGTTAAGGTATATTTGATTAGATCATATTTATGATCATAAAATTTATTTCCGTTGCATTAAATGCGCATGCATGCGCATCCGTTTCCTTACAGCTGATTCATTCAGCGTATTCACAGAGTTTTTATGAAGACGCTGAACGATTCAGCGTCTTCAGGTCATCTGGCCTCCATGGCGCCCTGCTGGCAAAAGGAGGGTTAGTTTTACAAAAAAAAAAAATTCAGAGGGTTATTTGGTAAATTTTGATATTTCAGAGGGTTATTTAAAAAAAAATCCCTCTCCTCCCTCTCTCACCCAACACCGGTCCCGCCACTCGCCCCCTCCTCCCCTCCCCCCCCTCCAAAAAAATATCTCCTCCCTCCCTCTCCCAACACAAAATATCCTCCCAAACAACACAAAATATCTCCTCCTCACTCCAAACAAAATATTTATAAAATCCCCCCTCTCTCTCTATCTCGATCTCTCTTTCGTGGCAAGGCACGACTCCCGCGCACGCAAGCATGCGGGTGGCGCCGTCGCGGGGATCAGCGGGAGGGCGGCAGAGGAGTTGCGACGGCACGCGGAGGAGGGAGGCGGCTGCAGCGGCGGTGGCGCCGGAGCTCCGGCGAGGAGGCTTGGACGAGGAGAGGTGGGCTAAGGAGGTGATCTTGATGTAGGTTTTGAAGGAGGTTGGGGGCGAGGGTTTGGAGGGTAGGTGATCTGTTTTTTTTTTTTTTTTTTTTTTTTTAGACTTTTATTTCTGTTAGTTGTATTTTTTTTCTAATAAATTTAAAGCTTCGAGACCTTATAATTTTTTTATATATATAAATTAAGTAATTTTTAATATTAAAGTAGAAAAATAATAATAAAGGGTGAAGAAGAAAAATGGTCGTATGACTTTCGTCGCTGCCATCGTAACTGCCGGCGTCGTGTACCAACTGCCGCCATCGTGGACCAACCGCCGCCATCGCCGTTCAAGGAGTCACCGTCATCACCCAAGCTTCAAGCTTCCGCCGTCGCCTATACCTCAGATCACCGCCGCGCTAAAGGCGTTGCTGTCGCAGTCGCCGTCGTCTCAAACCTCCGCCACCGCCCAAGACGAGACCATTGTTTATCACCCCCATCTCTCTCTTACATCCTGAGCAAGAAAGAACACCCCATCTCCTTGCTTCGCGAGCAAGAAAGAACACTCCATTCTTCCTCTTGCTTCACGAGCAAGAAAGAGCACCCAAAAAAAAAAAAAAAAAAAAAAAAAAAAAATACTATGCATACCCTACAAAATATTTTTATTAAACAAAAAATAAATAGATTACTTCGCATATTTTTAAAATGTAATCTATAAAATATTTTTATTAATAAAATTATCTATATATTTGCAGTTAAAAAATATATATATTTTTTGTATTTTTTTTTTATCGTTTATTTATCTATTTAAAAAAAATTATGAATAATTAAAAGTTAAAAATTATTTTATACCTTAAGTTTGATATTATTATTAAATTATATTTACAATTGTAAGAACTTGAATTTTTGTAATTAAATAAAAAGGAAGATAATAAAAGCCAAGTTGAATTTTGGATCATAAATGGCACGAATAGTCTAAGTGCCCTTTTCTACAGTGTAAATTGCACAGAAATAGGGTCAGAAATATCGCCTTTCAATCCGAGCCTGATCTCGAAGAACCGAGACTACGAGTGCGACCGTCTCGTCGAACCGATCGAAAACCATATTCAACAAGTTCAGATCCGACGGTCGGATCTTCCAGAAATCAGCGAAGAAGCGGGCGGGACCCACGACTTAAGTGAATAGTGCCCTGGGACAGTAGATGAATAGTAACCCTATATTTCAAATACCCCTAAGCACTAACGTTCGCCGAATCGCCATCCGGAAGCCGATCATAGCACTTCAAATAGTCAATTTGAACGGTTTCGTCGTTCTGGACGCAATGGCGCTGACGGAATTCCGTTTGACGACTCTAAAGTCTCGAAAAACGCGAAAACTATATTTTTTATCAGTATTTTATGGACCGCAATTTCATCCGGGCATTTTCTCGAAAAACGAAAATCGCTATCGAATAGGATTCGTCGAGCCGGACGTCATGGCGAAGTCCGTTTTTCGAATTGACGACCGAAATGCCTCGAAAAGCATGAAATACAGCGAAAATGCGATATTTTGCACAATAAACCCTAAGTTTCTTGCCTCGTTTTGCGTGCCACTGTTTGGAGAGGGACCTGAATGTAAGACTAAAGTGCTGTGAGGGACTGGACCAAAAATACAGAAGTTAGAGGGACAAAAATGCATTTTTGCATATGCCATATACATGTATATATATGAAGCTTGGGTTAGGGTTTTGGAAACCCTAGACCCGTAGCCTTGCTCCCACAGCCGTCACCCTCCAACGACCCTCTTCCTCTGCCGCACCCAACGGAGGTCACGCACCGGCCGCCGCCTCCATAGTCGCCGGAGAAGGAAGGCTTCAAGAACCCACCTACTCTCGGGTTCTTGGGGAGGAAGGTGTTGGGAGAGACTCTAGTCGATCAAATTTCCCCTGCGGTGTCCCCTGGGTAGCCTCTGTCGAGCTGGGGTGGTCTGGTCCCCAGTCGCTGCCGCCGTGCGCCGCCGCAGCCAACCTCTCCTCTCCCAACTTTCCGACAAGGTAAGTTCTTGGGACTTCTTTTTCATTCGAGCTTTTGGGCATGACCATAGTGTTCCTAACACCGAGGCGACCCTCCGGGTGCAGGCCGAGCCGCGGCCGTCGTCCCGATCGCCGGCGGTAGCCCTCACTGCCGGATTATCGCCTTTTGGACCGATCTCCAGCGCCGCCAACATCCGACCGTCAAGATCGAGATCAACACCGTTAGACTGACTCCTCTCGACGACTGCAACCTTCCCGCGGTGTCTGATCATCATCGGTTGAGGATCGGACCCGCGCGAGCCTGCCCTAGGAAACCGATTTTCTTCACTTCGGCCGATCTCGGCCGTCCGGCGCCGCCGCGGGCTCCCGACGCCGGCCACCACTGCACCGAGCTTCGTGGTGAGGAGTAGAAGCTTTTGGTCCATCTTGCATCTGCCCGTAGCCGCCGCGCCGGATTTTGCCATTAACGGCCATTAAAGCTCTTCCGAGCTCCGCCGCCGCGCCTCGCCGGCGCCTCCAGACCCCCGGCAACGATGCAGGTAGGCTTATCTCACCGTTCTAAGTCCGAACGTAGCCTTGCATGGCGTCCCTAACGTCGGGATTCTTGTCTCCAGTATTGCACCCGAGCAGCACCTAACTTCGGTCTCCGGCGATCCCGGCCGCTCTGGGACTCCGGCAACTACCCAAGTATGACCTAGCCGACCAACCCTCGCTTCCCCTCATGTTAGTTTGGGCCAAGATGGCCCCTGTATCTGACTTCCAACCTTGCACCCGAAATGCCCATTTCGGGTTTGCCTCCGGCCTCCGCCACCTCCGGCCGCCGGCGCCTGATCTGGTTGGACCCGAGCACCCCCTGGGACCCATAACTAACCCGTGCTCACCTCTGGTTGCAGGTTGACCGAGTAGGAGGAGACTTGCCCAAACCCGAGCCTCGGTTGGTGCACCACCTTGCTCCGGCAGGCTCTCCGGCCGGCCTCCGACGCGCACAAGGTGAGCACTGCACCCCTTTGTCCATGCTTAACACCATGCTCCTGTTAAAATTCAAAAAGATTAAGTATACATTAAATCATTGCATAATAGTTAATTGGACCCTAAAAGATTATGGACCAACTTTGTTCTCGGGCCCCGTGCCAGCCCGAACCTGTGAGCATGGGCTCCGTCTCGACATAACGAACGCGCTGAAACTGACGGCGTCGTCATTGGACCCCCGGATTGCAACAACGAACCGAAACGGGCAACTAACTTAACGTATTTATGCAAATTAAAAGATGTTATGGACTAAAATGTAAATTGGACATATTAGCTGTCTTTAGATAGTGTTTTCACACCTACTAGGCATCTGGTTAGGATTCCGGGGACTCTCGTTGATCGGGAATTAGATTTATCCCGCAAACCAGCTACTTTATTGATTAAATCGGCGATGTTGTCCCGTATTAGCTTTCCGTCACTGTCGAGTCGTCGGGATGGGTTGTGCGAGTCTATTACTGACCATATCTTCTGATTCAGGGCCCAGTTGTTCGGCACCAGCCTCCTAATAGCTGTGCGGGAGTTCGAGGATCTGCCTACATCCAGGTGGGTTACTTTCGATCCGGGCTTTAGCTTTTTGGCCCTCTGGTTGCTTTAGTCCAGTCGGACACCTGTTATTGACTAGCCTGTTGATTTTATCTACATAATCCTTCTGATTGATATGGATTTCCTTAGACCTGTCATATACCCTTGATGCTTACATCTACATGCTCTATGACTACTCCTGATAGATCTTGATCGACTTGAGACACACTATGATTTCATATACCTGCTTATTAGCTTATTGATTTGATCTATATGACCCATGATGACTTCATCTATATATCATATGAGCTGCCCAATAGACATTTATTCCTCTGGATTGTCATATACACCTGTACTTGACAGCTATTGATTCTTTAGACATATCATGTACACTGGTTCTTGACTATACCTGATGACTTGATCTATATGCCATGTGATCCTCCTTGATAGACATTGATTCTTTTAGACTCGTCATATATATCTGCTGATTTTATCTAGATTATCCCTGATGATTGTATTGACATGCCCTATGATTGTTCCTGACAGTACTTGATTTACGTGAGACATATCACATGTACTTGTGCGTCAGCTCTTATATCCCAGTACATAGATTTGCATGATTCGATTTTACTCGTTGATTCCTGTCACTTGAGATGTTGCTTGATATTCCGATATGCATGATTGATTGATCCTGATTGATAGACTGATGATTCTCTGTTGGGATTCCGGCGTATTGCCGACTACCCGGTCACTAGACCGTGAGATTGATCATTATGACTTGCCATGCACTGCTGTACTTCACGAACATGGCCGGGGTAGCTCCCCGTGGAGATTGTTCTTTACCGGTAAAGTGGTCTAGAGGAAAGACCCGTGAGCCCTTTGCACCAGGACTGCTTGGCGTCTGTAAGTGCAGGTTATGTCAGCCGAAAGGGTGCCGAACAGTGGCTTTGCCTGAGGTTCTATGAGACCAATATTGGCACATGATTGGGTACTTGGGTTTCTGTTCTTGACGCATGATTCTTACCTTGTACCATTGTTGTTCTGTTTATGTTGTTCTCTAGCATTATTCATCTGCAGTTTCACTTATGATTGATTACCTGCCTAGTTCAGTTTACTTGTGGATTTATTGCTTTCCAGTGGATGTTATCTGTTATCTATTTACCTTGTACCTTCGCTGCTCAGTTATGCTTGATTATTACCGTGATCCCCTGATTCCAGCATTTATTATCTACAGTTCCCTTATGCCTGACTTCTATAGTTATACCCTGATTTCCCAGCATTATTTATCTGCAGCTTTTCTATGATTGATTATCTGCTTAGTTCAGGTTATCTGTGGATTTATTGCTTTCCAGTAGATGTTATCTGTTATTTCAGCTGTACCTATCGATCTTTACTATCCGCAGATTTTAGTACCCAGTAGGTACGATTAGCTAATTCTCGGCTCGTCGTGCCCACTGGGATACATGTACAGTGTATCTCACACCCCCTGGGTGACCATTTTTCAGGTCCGTTGGGTGGGGAGATACCGGGACGATCCAGTGAGCCTGTCACGATAGAGCTGTCCCCATGATCCTAGATAGAGATACTTGAGATCCATGCTGATTTATTCGGTCTTTCATTTATCGCACTTCTTTCCAATTCCTGTTGATTCAGATATTTAAAAGTGATGATGTAATAAGTTATTTTAAGATTTTCCTGACTGATTAGATTTGTCACGCCCCGAGACCGTCAATTTGAACAGTTCGGGCGCGCCAACAGACCCGCCAATCGGGCATGACCTTTCAAGACCCGAAAGGAACGGTTCAATCCAACAATATCATTTCAATATAGCGAAAGAGTAAGCAATCAGAGGAAAGAACTACAAATTTAAACTTTCAATCATTCAACAAGTAGTTAGAAGAAATGAAAGTAAAACACTTGAGCGAAGACATACACTTTTGTTTAATATTACAACTCTCTTTTAGCATGAAACTACAATACCAAAATACATCCATATTTTTTTTTTCTCTTTTCCAACTTGAAACTTAAACATTTAAAATTTACATTGTTCCTCACATACAAAAGTTCGCTCAAGAAAGTAAAACTCCAAAATGGTACTGGCGACTCTAGACTGCTAGGTCGCTACTCTGCTGGGCCCTTGCCCCTATCGCGTGCCTCGCCTGATGTGCCTGGACCTGTGGGGATGTCACCCAAAGGGTGTGAGAACTACAACCAAGTTCCTAGTGGGTTCAACCACCGAGAGAAAATGCCCTGCACCGCTTAGTCTAATGGAAGCAATATAATAGAGAATGAAATACAGTAAATAAAAGCTGTAAATCTTAGCTAGCATGCTTAATACATTTACGGTTGCCATGACATAGCTCTATGTCGCTGTAGGGTGCCAAACTAACCAACCTGTCCCTTGTCAAATAACTTTCATTAACTTTCTTTGTGTTTCAATTCAAGTTGCTGAACCCTCGGAGAAGCTTGCCCAACGGGCCCTAGCCCGGCAGACATGCTGCCATAAGACAAGTCCTCTAAGGTTGCCGATAACACCCGCAAGTGTTACCCCGCCCTACGGGGAAACGTCCCGAACGGGTCTCTACCCGGGAGAGGGACACTGCCTGCTACTCCAACATGGGCCACGTTTCACCCCGTAGGTACGCTCGTTTTATTATTTCTTTTATTGCTTTGCATTTAGCCTCTTTGCTCTTTTAAGCCTTTGCCTTTCTTTTGCTCTTTAGCACTTAGCTTCCATCTCAATCGAGCTTATAGCTCACATTGCCTCTTAGCCCTTTCTCTTTCTTTGCAATTAAGCTTTTAGCTTGTCTTTTTAATATACTCATGCATTTACCCTAGGTCCATGCCTTAAGGTACATAAGTCCCTTAGACTCAATTCTTAACTTTCATTATGCTCAAGTTGAAGTTAAAGTGTAGGTATATTAACCCAACTCCCTATGACAACTCTAGGGATTTCAAATACTTTGGATTTTAACCTCAACTAAACTATGTTTTCCTTAGAGACATAACTCTAAATTAGGCCCTAATTCCATCACACACTTAATTGACTCAACAACCATGCCACTCGTGAAGTCCTATAGTGAATGCCACACATTAGAGCCTAATCTAAGTTTTCTCCTAAGTCAAAATTTCCATAAACCACAAACCACTTCTACATAAGCATGAAAATACTATCCTAGCCACTCTATTAACATGCTTCTAAGAAAAGCAAAAGATAAGGGGAGAGGTCACCCTCGCTCGATAGAATCCCCCACCTCGATGTGCTTTCTGAGTTCCCGGAGGAGACAAGTCTAGCTCTTTATGCCTCTGAGGTTTCCCTACATTGTAAGGAAGGGAAAATAAAGCGAATTGCTTTCACGTGATTCTCAAATTTAGCAAGATGGTAAGATTAACCCCTTTTTGGCAAGAAAAGGGGAAAAATTCCTATTAGATCACTTTTCCCCACAAAAAGGCTACTTTTTGATTGGTTTACCGAAATGGGAGAAAAATGATCATCCCATGGCCTATTGCCAAAAAGAAACTTGCTCCACTCGATCCGGGGTCAAAAAGCCCTCCAATTTTGAGAAAAGCTCAATTTGAGCAATTTCCCCACTCAAATTCCTCGATTTTGCATTTTGCAAAAATTGAGGAATTTGGATTTTGCATTGGAGAAAAAGAAGAGAAGAAGTTTTTACTTTTTTTTTTTTTTTTTTTTCTTCTCCTCCATTCTTTTCTTTCTTTTCTTTCCTATTCTCTCTTTTTTCTCTTTTCTCTTTTTTTTTGTACAGGGTTCCCCTGCTGCCTGGGCAGCAGCATGCATAGCTGCTGCCCAGCAGCAGCAGCTGTGCAGCTGCCAAGGCAGCTGCCAATGCAGCTGCCATAGCTGCCATGTTTTTTTTTTTTTTTTTTTTTTTTTTTTTCTTGTCTCAAGCCAGCAGCCGCAGTAGCTGGCTGCAAGGTGCAGCTGCTGCTGCATAAGCAGCAGCAAGCTGCGAGCTTGCACCTGCTGCTGCTGCTTAATGCAGCAGCAGCAGGCTGCAGCCAGCTGCATAGGCAGCAGCAGCAGGCTGCTGCTTGGCTGCAGCCAAGCAGCAGCCTGCGCAAGGCAGGCAGCAGCAGCAGCAGGCTGCTGCAGCATGCATTTTTTTTTTTTTTTTTGTTTTCTTCTTCTTCCCTGCCAAGAGAGAGAGAGAGAGAGGGAGAGAGAGAGAGAGAGAGAGAGAGAGAGAGAGATAGGTACCTTTTTCTCTTCTCTTCTTCTTCTCTTTTCTTCCTTCTTCTTTCTTCTTCCCTTCCCTTTCGTTTCCTGCTCAACAGAGGAGGAGGAGAGGGAGTGCGTGTGAGAGGGAGAGGGATAGAGAGAGAGGTCATTTATTCTTCTGCAGAGGGTGGTTGGGAAAAAGAAAGGGATTTACTAAAATGCCCCTCAATTTCAAATTATCCCAAAACTGCCCCCATTTCCTGCAGTTTTTTCCTGCAGCGAGCTTTATCGGATAGCCCTCTTTCACCTCGTTTTCCCGTCAACTGAGAAATCAAAATTGTAATTTTTCTTCGCCCCTTTAATCTACAAATTTTTCTTAAACTTCCCACGATTTTGTTTAAACTTTTGGACTATTCTAAGCCCTCGAAAGAGAGCTCCGAAAATGCTTCGCGATTGACTTGGGCTGTCAAAACTGCAGTTTCAGCATTCACGAAGCATTTTTCTTCGCTTCGTTCTCCGATTTTTCCTTAATAACATACCTAGGTTTTTCGCCCCTTTTAATAAGAAAACTTTTGTGAGACACCCCACGATTTCTTTTAAAATTTTGGGGCACTCTAAGCCTCCGAAACAGGGCTCCGAAAATGCTTCGTGATCAAAATTTCAGAATTTCAGATTTTGGCTAAGTCCTCGGGTTCAAGTCACTTTTCGACCCGATGCCCTTCGCGTCAGCCCGAAACGCACCGAACTCGACTGTAATCATGTTTAAAACACGTTACAAGTCTTCTCGCCGAATTTTGCCATTTTGCGAACTCGGCGAACACGAGTCCCAATTTTGCAATTTGAGGCTTCGTTTCTCAACCACAACTCACTTTTCGACCCAACGGCTTTTGCGTTGATTCAAAACGCTTCAAACCCACTTGTAATCATATTTGAAACGCGTTACAAGTATTTTTACCGAGTTTTGCTATTTCGCAGAAATCGGTGCACTACATTCTCCCCTCCTTTAGGAGTTTCGTCCGCGAAACTAAAACTCACGTACCTTGGGATTTATTCCTCGAACAAGCGAGGATAGTGCTCCCGCATCACAGCCTCAGGCTCCCACGTGGCCTCCTCCTCGCTATGCCTCGTCCAAAGCACTTTCACATAAGGAATGGAGCGGTTCCTGAGCTTCCTATCACGCCGATCAATAATCTTATACGGGAACTCATCGTAGCTCATATCCTCCCGTAGATCGAGTGGTGGGTAGTTGATTATGTGCGTCGGGTCGTGGACATACTGGCGGAGTTGTGACACATGGAACACATCATGAATTCCTGCCAAATCTGGGGGCAAAGCTATTTTATAGGCCACTGGGCCAACCCGCTCCAAAACCTCATAAGGTCCAAGAAAACGAGGGTTCAACTTTCCTCGCATCCCAAATCGCACTACCCCCTTCGTGGGCGACGCCTTCAAAAATACATGATCCCCGACCTTAAACTCTAGGTCGCGCCGCCTTTTGTCCGCATAGCTCTTTTGCCGACTTTGCGCTGTCACCAGACGTTGACGCGCAATTTGCACCTTTTCCTCGGCTTCTTGCAATACATCAGGACCCAGTGATGATCTCTCGCCAACCTCACTCCAATGCAGTGGAGACCTGCACTTTCTGCCATAGAGTGCCTCAAAAGGTGCCATTCCGATGCTGGCTTGATAGCTGTTATTGTAGGCGAACTCCGCCATCGGCAAATATCGCTGCCACCCTGGTCCATAGTCCAAGACACACGCCCTGAGCATATCTTCGAGGATTTGATTGGTCCTCTCAGATTGACCATCGCTCTGAGGGTGATAAGCCGTAGAGAAATCCAGGCGTGTTCCCAAAGTCTCGTGGAAGCTCTTCCAAAATTGTGACACGAATCGGGGATCCCGATCCGACACTATAGAAACAGGAACTCCATGAAGGCGCATAATCTCATCAATATACAACTGCGCCAATTTATCCCTAGACCAGGTGGTGTGGACAGGCAGGAAATGAGCCGCCTTGGTTAACCTATCCACAACCATCCAAATCGCGTCGTGGCCTGCTTGAGACCGAGGCAAGCCCACGATAAAATCCATAGCGATGTTCTCCCATTTCCACACGGGAATCGGCAGATTTTGAAGCTTGCCCGCAGGGAGTCTATGTTCAGCCTTGACTTGTTGGCACACTAAGCATCTAGCCACGAAGTGTCCAACATCCTTCTTCATGCCTGGCCACCAAAACTGTGCCCTCAGGTCCTTATACATTTTTGTGCCGCCGGGGTGGATAGTATACGGCGATCGGTGTGCTTCTTGAAGGATCATTTCACGAATATCCTCATCATTAGGTACACACACGCGACCCCGAAACCTTAGGATCCCCTCAGAATCCACAGTAAA
The DNA here is from genome assembly GCA_029168755.2 of Tillandsia fasciculata. NCBI lineage: Eukaryota > Viridiplantae > Streptophyta > Magnoliopsida > Poales > Bromeliaceae > Tillandsia > Tillandsia fasciculata. The sequence continues at coordinate 22,128,795 of CM054941.1, forward strand.
ATCCCTTGCCTCACCGCTTTCTAGATCAGACCTCACCTTTTGGAGCTTTTCATCCGCCATTTGCTTTTCTTTAATTCTCTCCAACAAGGTAGGTTGCACAACGAGCGTCATAAGCTTCGCGGGGGCACCGGAAGCCACAACCTCCAAGCCCATCCGTCTCATTTCGGATTGCAACGGGTATTGGTCGGTGATGATCATGGCAAGATTTTCCACGGACTTCCTGCTTAGCGCGTCGGCCACCACATTTGCTTTCCCCGGGTGGTACAAGATGCTAACATCATAATCTTTTAGGAGTTCCAGCCATCGGCGCTGCCTCAGGTTTAATTCCTTCTGAGTGAACAAATATTTGAGGCTTTTGTGATCCGTGTAAATCTCGCAATGTTCCCCGTAGAGGTAATGCCGCCATATCTTTAGTGCAAAAATCACCGCGGCAAGCTCGAGATCGTGAGTGGGGTAGTTCTTTTCATAACTCTTCAGCTGCCGGGAGGCATAGGCTATAACCCTCTCGTCTTGCATGAGTACACACCCCAACCCAGTCCCTGAAGCATCACTATAAACCACGAACCCTTTTCCCGCAACGGGTAAAGCAAGAATTGGAGCCGTCGTCAACTTGTCCTTGAGCAATTGGAAGCTTCTCTCACAGGCATCGCTCCAAATGAACTTAGCTCCTTTTCTTGTAAGGCTGGTGAGTGGAATGGTAATTTTAGAGAACCCTTCCACAAACCGCCTATAATAGCCCGCGAGTCCGATAAAGCTTCGAATCTCGGTGACATTTGTTGGTCGCGGCCAATCTTTCACTGCTTCAATTTTCTTGGGGTCTACAGACACCCCCGTCTCAGAAATCACATGTCCTAAGAATGCCACTTCCCGGAGCCAGAATTCGCATTTCTTCAGCTTCGCGAATAGGCTCCGCTCTCGAAGCACTTGTAGAACCTGTCGTAGGTGATCCTCGTGCTCGTCGTCACTTCGAGAGTAGACTAAAATGTCGTCAATGAAGACAACGACAAATCGGTCTAGGAAAGGCTGAAAAACGCGGTTCATTAAATCCATGAATGCCGCCGGGGCATTCGTCAACCCGAAAGGCATTACAGTGAATTCATAATGTCCATACCGCGTTCTAAAAGCTGTTTTGTGCACATCCTCCGGCTTAATCTTTAATTGATGGTATCCCGATTGAAGGTCAATTTTTGAGAATACCCGGGAACCTTGCAATTGGTCGAACAAATCATCGATCCTCGGTAATGGATATCGGTTCTTGATTGTCAATTTGTTGAGCTCCCGATAATCCACACATAACCGCAGCGATCCGTCCTTTTTCTTCACAAATAGGACCGGAGCTCCCCAAGGGGATACGCTAGGTCTAATGAAACCCTTGTCCAGCAAATCTTGCAATTGAGCCTTAAGCTCTTTTAACTCCGCCGGGGCCATTCTATAAGGAGCCTTTGAAACTGGAGCCGTCCCGGGAACCAAGTCTATTATGAACTCAATCTCCCGATCCCTCGGCATGCCTGGCAATTCCGCAGGAAATACATCAGGATATTCCCGCGCCACGGGAATGTCTTGCACATTAGGTTCCTCCTTGTGCCCTTCCACCACGGTAGCTAAGTAAGCCACACACCCTCTATCGATAAGCTTCTTGGCCCGCGATGCCGAGACCACAGAGGCAAATAGAGAACCTCTACATGCTTTAAATACATACTCCTCTTGTCCCGGCTCTCGAAAGATGATAACCCGCCGCTCGCAGTCGATAGTGGCATAATACTTGGAGAGCCAATTCATTCCCAAAATTACATCATAATCTCCTAGCCGTCTCAAAACTAAGAAGTCCACTGTCATAATCCACTCGCCAACCCGAACTGGACAGGCGGGACAACTCTCAGATACCTCTAAAGAACCATCAGGCACATGGACCGTTTTAGTACTAGTAGACTGTAATACATCCAACCCATGTCTCATGGCAAAGGATCTACATATGAATGAATGCGATGCACCTGTGTCGAATAGAGCCCTACATCGAACATCATTAATAAAAATTATACCTGCCACGACGTCGTCAGCCACGGGCTCCTCCTCCTTCGCCTGAGCGGCAAAAGCCCGCCCGCTCGGCGGTCGCTGAGGGGCGGCGGGGCGTGCAGCTGGTAGAGCTGGCACCGTCTTCTTGTGTTGCTTCGGGGCAGCCTGGATCGTCGGCACGGCCGGGGCGGGGTGCGTGCCCCTCCAACACTCTCGAGCCATGTGACCCGGCTGGCCACAGTTGAAGCACCTCCCCCGCGTTCTGGGCACTCAGTAGGTCGGTGCGGGCCACCACAAATGGCACATCGCCCGGGGGCCGTGAACTGTCGGGGCTCCCGAGGATAGTGCTGCTGTCGCTGTTGCTTCGGAAGCCGTTGATATTGGCTCTGACCCCCGGGGCCACCTTGATGCCGCTTCTTTTCCTTCGCTTTGCCCTTGTCTTTCTCAAAAGCTTCGCGCTCTCGGCGCACCACCATGTCGCCCCTCTCTACCAAGCGGGCTCTATCCACAATCTCCCGATAAGTTGCAATGTTGAATGGTTGGACCTTTGAGTAGATCGCCGGTCGAAGGCCCCTCTCGAAACATCGCACCTTATCCCACTCGCTGCGCACCACGGTGGGTAAACAACTAACGATGCGAGAGAACTCGCACTCGTATTCTTGAACTGAGCGGCTTCCCTGGCGAAGATTTTTGAAGTCATCTTCCATTTGTTGCTTCGCACTGTCGGGGAAATATGTGGCGAAGAAGAGCTCCTTGAATTCTTCCCACGATGGCTCCGGCAATGCCGTCCTAGCCCTTCTCTCCAACTCTGCTTTCCACCAACGGTGTGCCACATTGTCGAGGTGGGGAACCGCCACAGTAACACGGTCCCGCACCGGCACCCGAAGGGTTAGGAACAGTCGCTCCATGGAGTCAATCCACGACTCCACCACCATTGGATCAGATTTGTCGCCGCTGAAGGTAGGAGGATGAAATTTCTGGAAGTCGGCGAGAACCTCCATCGCCCTATTTTGCTCCGCTCTCTGGGCCGCGTACTCGGCATCACCCACCTCCGAGTCGGCCCGCCGGGGCACTCCTCTAGTAGCCCCGACAGATGGTGCTGGGCGCGCCGCCATAGGCTCGGCCGCCATAGCCACTCCTTCAGTAGTTGCCCCCACTTGGGGCGAGGCTGTGCGCTCATGCGTCGTCTGCGCCGCCTCAATCTGCCGCGCCAACAGGTCCTGGAGCCTCTCAATTTGTTCGGCCTGACGCCTCGACGCTTCCTCCTGGCGCTGCAACGCCTCCTCTAGCCTGCGAGAAGTCTCCTCCTCCCGTTGGCGGGAAGCCTCCTCCAGCCTACGAGAGGTCTCCTCCTCTCGTTGGCGGGAAGCCTCCTCCTGTCGCTGAGAGGCCTCCGCCTGCTGCTGTACCACGCCAATAAGCGCGGCCATTTGCTCCCTCAGTTCACGAACATCACTCGACCCGGAGCCCTCCCCCGGCTCGAGCCGCGTAAGACGTGTCTCCCTTCGCGGTGGCATAGCTATCTGCACACCACAAAACATTAGTCCAACACTTACAACTTAGGCATTGCGAAATCGAATGCAGAAAATTTAACGATCACAAAAAGGCTTCGTCAACCCAATCATGCGAAAGTAAAAAGGAATACTTCTTCCCACCCCTAACGTTACGTTGTCGGCCGCCCAACATAACGTTAGCTAGTGGAAGTCCATTTTCCCTCGATCCATTCCCAATGTCCTTCTTGGGAATCAAGTAACCCAATTATGTACTTTCGCCAAAAGATCCACACACGCTCTCGTGCCTAAACCCTAGGGTCTTCCTAAGGTTCGCTAACCACCTAGGTCTATCTCCTAGGCTCTGATACCACTCTTATCTGTCACGCCCCGAGACCGTCAATTTGAACAGTTCGGGCGCGCCAACAGACCCGCCAATCGGGCATGACCTTTCAAGACCCGAAAGGAACGGTTTAATCCAACAATATCATTTCAATATAGCGGAAGAGTAAGCAATCAGAGGAAAGAACTACAAATTTAAACTTTCAATCATTCAACAAGTAGTTAGAAGAAATGAAAGTAAAACACTTGAGCGAAGACATACACTTTTGTTTAATATTACAACTCTCTTTTAGCATGAAACTACAATACCAAAATACATCCATATTTTTTTTTTTCTCTTTTCCAACTTGAAACTTAAACATTTAAAAGTTACATTGTTCCTCACATACAAAAGTTCGCTCAAGAAATAAAACTCCAAAATGGTACTGGCGACTCTAGACTGCTAGGTCGCTACTCTGCTGGGCCCTTGCCCCTGTCGCGTGCCTCGCCCGATGTGCCTGGACCTGTGGGGATGTCACCCAAAGGGTGTGAGAACTACAACCAAGTTCCCAGTGGGTTCAACCACCGAGAGAAAATGCCCTGCACCGCTTAGTCTAATGGAAGCAATATAATAGAGAATGAAATACAGTAAATAAAAGCTGTAAATCTTAGCTAGCATGCTTAATACTTTTACCTTTGCCATGACATAGCTCTATGTCGCTGTAGGATGCCAAACTAACCAACCTGTCCCTTGTCAAATAACTTTCATTAACTTTCTTTGTGTTTCAATTCAAGTTGCTAAACCCTCGGAGAAGCTTGCCCAACGGGCCCTAGCCCGGCAGACATGCTGCCATAAGACAAGTCCTCTAAGGTTGCCGATAACACCCGCAAGTGTTACCCCGCCCTACGGGGAAACGTCCCGAACGGGTCTCTACCCGGGAGAGGGACACTGCCTGCTACTCCAACATGGGCCACGTTTCACCCCGTAGGTACGCTCGTTTTATTATTTCTTTTATTGCTTTGCATTTAGCCTCTTTGCTCTTTTAAGCCTTTGCCTTTCTTTTGCTCTTTAGCACTTAGCTTCCATCTCAATCGAGCTTATAGCTCACATTGCCTCTTAGCCCTTTTTCTTTCTTTGCAATTAAGCTTTTAGCTTGTCTTTTTAATATACTCATGCATTTACCCTAGGTCCATGCCTTAAGGTACATAAGTCCCTTAGACTCAATTCTTAACTTTCATTATGCTCAAGTTGAAGTTAAAGTGTAGGTATATTAACCCAACTCCCTATGACAACTCTAGGGATTTCAAATACTTTGGATTTTAACCTCAACTAAACTATGCTTTCCTTAGAGACATAACTCTAAATTAGGCCCTAATTCCATCACACACTTAATTGACTCAAACAATGCCACTCGTGAAGTCCTATAGTGAATGCCACACATTAGAGCCTAATCTAAGTTTTCTCCTAAGTCAAAATTTCCATAAACCACAAACCACTTCTACATAAGCATGAAAATACTATCCTAGCCACTCTATTAACATGCTTCTAAGAAAAGCAAAAGATAAGGGGAGAGGTCACCCTCGCTCGATAGAATCCCCCACCTCGATGTGCTTTCTGAGTTCCTTGGAGGAGACAAGTCTAGCTCTTTATGCCTCTGAGGTTTCCCTACATTGTAAGGAAGGAAAATAAAGCAATTGCTTTCACGTGATTTATAAATTTAGCAAGACGGTAAGATTAACCCCTTTTGGCAAGAAAAGGGGAAAAATTCCTATTAGATCACTTTTCCCACAAAAAGGCTACTTTTTGATTGGTTTATAAAAATGGGAGAAAAATGATCATCCCATGGCCTATTGCCAAAAAGAAACTTGCTCAACTCGATCCGGGGTCAAAAAGCCCTCCAATTTTGAGGAAAGCTCAATTTGAGCAATTTCCCCCCAATTCCTCGATTTTGCATTTTGCCAAAAATTGAGGAATTTGGATTTGCATTGGAGAAAAAGAAGAGAAGAAGTTTTTACTTTTTTTTTTTTTTTTTTTTTCTTCTCCTCCATTCTTTTCTTTCTTTTCTTTCCTATTCTCTCTTTTTTCTCTTTTCTCTTTTTTTTGTACAGGGTTCCCCTGCTGCCTGGGCAGCAGCATGCATAGCTGCTGCCCAAGCAGCAGCATGTGCAGCTGCCAAGGCAGCTGCCAATGCAGCTGCCTAGCAGCTGCCATGTTTCTTTTTTTTTTTTTTTTTTTTTTTTTTTCTTGTCTCAAGCCAGCAGCCGCAGTAGCTGGCTGCAAGGTGCAGCTGCTGCTGCATAAGCAGCAGCAAGCTGCGAGCTTGCACCTGCTGCTGCTGCTTAATGCAGCAGCAGCAGGCTGCAGCCCAGCTGCATAGGCAGCAGCAGCAGGCTGCTGCTTGGCTGCAGCCAGCAGCAGCCTGCGCAAGGCAGGCAGCAGCAGCAGCAGGCTGCTGCAGCATGCATTTTTTTTTTTTTTTGTTTTCATCTTCTTCCCTGCCAAGAGAGAGAGAGAGAGAGAGGGAGAGAGAGAGAGAGAGAGAGAGAGAGAGAGAGAGAGATAGGTACCTTTTTCTCCTTTCTCTTTTCTTCTTTCTTTTTTTTTCTTCTTCTTTCCTTCTCCCTTCCCTTTCGTTTCCTGCTCAACTGAGGGAGGAGGAGAGGGAGTGCGTGTGAGAGGGAGAGGGATAGAGAGAGAGGTCATTTATTCTTCTGCAGAGGGTGGTTGGGAAAAAGAAAGGGATTTACTAAAATGCCCCTCAATTTCGAAATTATCCCAAAACTGCCCCATTTCCTGCAGTTTTTCCTGCAGCGAGCTTTATCGGATAGCCCTCTTTCACCTCGTTTTCCCGTCAACTGAGAAATCAAAATTGTAATTTTTCTTCGCCCCTTTAATCTACAAATTTTTCTTAAACTTCCCACGATTTTGTTTAAACTTTTGGACTATTCTAAGCCCTCGAAAGAGAGCTCCGAAAATGCTTCGCGATTGACTTGGGCTGTCAAAACTGCAGTTTCAGCATTCACGAAGCATTTTTCTTCGCTTCGTTCTCCGATTTTTCTTAATAACATACCTAGGTTTTTCGCCCCTTTTAATAAGAAAACTTTTGTGAGACACCCCACGATTTCTTTTAAAATTTTGGGGCACTCTAAGCCTCCGAAACAGGGCTCCGAAAATGCTTCGTGATCAAAATTTCAGAATTTCAGATTTTGGCTAAGTCCTCGGGTTCAAGTCACTTTTCGACCCGATGCCCTTCGCGTCAGCCCGAAACGCACCGAACTCGACTGTAATCATGTTTAAAACACGTTACAAGTCTTCTCGCCGAATTTTGCCATTTTGCGAACTCGGCGAACACGAGTCCCAATTTTGCAATTTGAGGCTTCGTTTCTCAACCACAACTCACTTTTCGACCCAACGGCTTTTGCGTTGATTCAAAACGCTTCAAACCCACTTGTAATCACATTTGAAACGCGTTACAAGTATTTTTACCGAGTTTTGCTATTTCGCAGAAATCGGTGCACTACAAGATTAGTATGATTAGCTGAGATATCTATTGTATTTTGATGATGATCACTAGCTAGCCGTGCATGTATAGGGTGTTGGGTTAAATATAATTGGATCTAAATAGGAAAAAAAATACCTAGAGGGGGGTGAATAGGTGTAAACGTTAAACACTCAAAAAATCATTGCGCAATAAAACCCAATGCGGAAAATAAAAAATAACACGCAAGATTTTTACGTGGAAAAACTCCAAACCGGAGTAAAAAACCACGGGACCGATCACACGGTGAAATCCACTAGAATTAAACACGTACAAGGTGATATACCGTACTCACAGACGACTCAACCTTTACCATACGCTCCTAGTAGATCTTCTCCGCTCGCTCCACAACGCTTCTCGAATCCACGATCCGCGCCCAACGCCGAATCCACAGCGTCCAACGTCGAGTCCACGACGTCCGACCGAATCCACGGTCTTCACCCAGTAGCACGCTTCGAATCCACGAACGTACCTCGCTCCGAATCCACGAGAGCGGTTGCACCTTGAATCCACAAGGCCACGCGAGTCCACGCGCCGATCGTTGTTTTTGGGTGGTGATGATCCGCCGAATACTTAGATTAGAAATAGATCGGAAATACCATCTAAGTATTCATTGATTTGATTCTACTCAAAATCTGAGTTTGGAAAACCTAGAATCAAATCAATCAATATAGATGAAGAAACATAGAATTAAATCTATTGATTTCCTTTCTTCTCTATATGTGGATTTTTCTCTTTTTCGGCTTTACCGATCTTATTCGTCTCTGACCTAAAAATGAATCATAGGGTCTATTTATAGGTTAGAAACCATTGGAAGAAGATAAGGATCAAAAACTAACCTTTTCTGGAATTTTACAGGACGGCGATCCGGATTGGATTTGGCGATCCGGATTGTCAGAGCGAAAGACGATTTCCAGAAAAAGGACATTCGGGATCCGGATGAGATCCACGATCCGGATCGTTCATACAGTTTCACCAATTTCCACGTTTCGGGATCCGGATTAAATTCCTGATCCGGATTGAGACTGCGCATGAAAAACCAGTGTTCGGGATCCGGATCAAATGCTGCGATCCGGATTGAACCAGTGTATGAACCAACCCCTTCGGGATCCGGATTGAATGCCCGATCCGGATCCTGAACATGTCCCATGTCCAGTTTTTGATTTTATGCAATTAAAAATTCTTCCAAGTGTTTCTACACTATAAGAAGTATTCGGATCATCAAAAATCTTTAGTTAAACGTACCTGATCCTTTTGAATTCTTCTTTCTTGAGATTGAGGTATATGATCCAAACTTCTTCATCTTCAATCTTCAAGACTTAACACTTTCACGAAATACGCCAACTCAAATTCCGTAACAATCTCCCCCTTTGGCGGTTTCGTGACAAAACACAAATCCACTCAAGAAAATTCAAAAAGATATTTTTGTTGCTATCACCATACAACAAAAATTTACAATGGAGATCCAAAAATTAAATACATGAGATAAACTCCTAGAACAGACTCTAGACTTAGACATCTGTAATCTCTGCAAAAGAAATCATTCTTGACAAACAAAATCGTTAGATACCTCAAGAATTTTCAACATCAAAACCAAACACAGAGATAGAGTTTATATCATCATGACATTTAAGAATTCAGATATGTAAGAGAATCATATCAAAACCAACATATCTTCTATGCATTCAAAATCCAAATGTCACAAAATGTTAGTCATATTACATGCCCAAATAGTTAGACGAATAGTTAGTAGGGACATGCATTCAAAACACAAGTTAAAACCAGAGTTGAAGTTATACTTACCTCAGTTTCAAGTTTTCACATAGTTTCTTACACAAGCATGTTCAAGTAGTGCATTTCGCACACATGTTCAAGCATTGTTCATTGTTCAAGCATGCATCTCTCCCCCTTTTTGTCAGAAACTCAGCCAAAATTACAAAAGTAAGGAGAGTTAAGAAAAAGTTAAATAAGCAGAGAACTGAAGTGAAAAACCTGCACAAACAAAACAAAAACAAAAAAAAGTTAGCAGAAAAATTTAATCCCGAGAGTCCGAATCATCGGATGTGCTACAGCCCATTTTTGAAAACATTTTCTTCATTAGCTTTTTCATTGAAGTGACTGTTTTGGTCAACGTGATCTGAGAGGCAGTGATGACTTCAAGCTCCCTTTTCACTACCTGAATTTCTCCTTTCATTTCAATGAATTCATGTGACATTCTCTCTTGTTCTGAGGAGAGACGCTGTTGTTCTCGATAAATAGAAGTGACCGAAGCATCATCATCGAATGTCGAAGGCGGTGCAGTTCTTGTGGCAGGTGTTGGGGGAACTGATGTTGTAGCTGCTGGAGATGGAGCTGTTGCTGCGGGTTGTTTTCTTCGTCGGTGAGGAGGTGATGGAGGCTCATCTTGCTTCGTCGAGAGGGATTTGACGATAGTCGAGTCGTTGATAGTTCCCAAGCTATACATACAAGTCGATGAAGAGGTATCAACTTTGAACCTTTTCAAAATACGCATGATTATCATAGGATAGGGAAGTCTCTCGGTGGGATGTGCATGTTCTACATACCGAGCCATTCTAGACCAGATAAGGAATGGGATGTTGAAATTTGAACCCATGGCAGTTGCAGGGTGACCAATAAAATACAGAAAAAGCATCCTATCCCATCGAAGAACTTTAGTTTGCATAGTCGGAAGAATATTGTAGCAAACAATATAGTTTAGATATCGATATTCCGGTCTAAGCTCTCTTGAAAAAACCGAGTTTCCTGTTGACTGCGTATCGGGCATACAAATCCCATTTACAACCACTCTCCAAGAATCAGTGGAATAGGCATGACCTTTCAGGTAATGTCGTCCATCAGTCCTATCCTTCATCCCCAAAACTTCTCCAATAAGTTTAGGGGTGACTTTTATTTGAACATTTCTGACTCTTGTCAGAAACTCGCGCTGTCCTTCCTCTTGATCAACAACTTTGATCCATTTTGATAGAACATCCTCACGGAACTAAGACAGTATCCGGTGGTCTCAGGAAAATGGCATATCGGGGCAAGACCTGCATGGTTAATCAAGGTCCCAAAAAGTTCATTCCGCCCCTTCAGAGCGTTGACATTGACATGTCGCTCCCCAATGCATTCTCTTTTCTCAAAGTCTTTAATCCTGTCAGACCTTATGAAATCTTGTGGAGGAGGTCGGCTTGCAAGAGGTTCTTCAATTGAAATACCGCGAGTACTTCCTCTTTTCCTTGCAACACTCTTTCTTTTCGTTCTAAGAGGAGTATCCTCCATTGGGGCTTTGCCCTTTTCTGCTGCGGTTGGCGGAGCCTTTGAAGTTCCAGCAGGGGCTTTCCCCTTTGAGACAATGGGGACAGTTTCCTCGACCTCGAGGTTATCCCAGTCAATCGAATCCGTCTCTGTTTCTGTCTCGGAATCACTCCGAGTTTTCTTCGTTCTCTTAGCCTTTTTAGGCTTGACAGTATCTTTGGCATGAACCATGGCAGCGAGAAGAAAATGATCCAGGTGATCACCATTCTGGCTGCTTGTGAGAGATGTGTCCTGTGAAGAACTCAAGAACACAGAAAATTTTCAATTTTCAAAAATTGAAAAATTGTACCCAAACAATCATAATCATGTAGAGAAGCTAAGAATCAAATTAGTTTTCCAAAAAGAATTTTAAAATAGATCAATTCCATGATTTTCAAAAATTCCTCTTTTATGCCCTAAAACCGAATTTTTAGAAATCGAAGGCCAAAAATCGTTTATCTTGAGAAAACCCAGCATATAATCAAAACTAATGCTCCAGAGTTCTTATTTCAAAAGAAATTTGATCAAAAACCATTCACAAACGAAAAAGATCCAAGTTTTCTTCACGTTTTGAGAAAAAATATGAAAAACTGTGAAAAACCGAGATTTTGATCTAAAAACTTACTTTGATTGAAGAACTTTGAGTTTGAAGGCTCCAAGATCAAGAAATCTAGAGAGAGAAGTCTAGAAACTTAGAAACAAAAGATTGGGTAAAAAAAATCAAAAACCCTTTGTTCTATATAAACCCTAGCCGTGATCCGGATCGGATCGAGAATGTGATCCGGATCGGCTACCCGCAGGAAAATCCTGCGTTCGGGATCCGGATCACTTGTCCGATCCGGATCGGCTCCAACTTTTTCTTCAGAAAAATTTAGAAAAATTCCATAAAATCCAGAAAAAGTATGTAAGCACTTTTATGTATCAACTTTAAACAAAAGTCATCGTTTCATACAACAAGAAATAGATTATGCAAAATCTATCAAAAATATCCAAAAATGAAACGAAAATTTATGAAAATTAAAACCCTTAAAGTTGAACAACTTCAATCACATCTAACCTGATCTTATGCGTAATGCCTTTATCAAATCATCAATTTGGTAAAGAAAATGAAATACCAAGATCAATAGATGTTTGAAATCCCAGATAAGTTAGATAATATATCTAGACAATCTGTTGAAGAGAGTGGCTCTTTGAGCATCTTTCATTAAAAATCCCACCTTATACCAACCTTGAAATTTGACAGAGTCAAGTATTTCAATATGCATTTATTTAATCAAAAATTGAAAAACAATGCTTGGTATACATGTGGTAGTGCACACAGTACTCGGACGACCGAGGTTAGCTCTTTCCTCCATGTGGTGGTAGTTTTCACACTCCTCATTGGGATGTAACTCTTTCCACATCTTTTGAGCATATTACTTTTCTTTGACTCCCCCTCAATTGGCTATCAATTATTTAATATATAAGGTATTCAACCAAAAATTGATCTCGCATTCATACTCGACTAAGCAATCAAATAAGATAATGACTATACCAAGAGATCATTGAGAGAGAAATTGACTTTGATCACTTAAAAGATGACTTAATTAACATAAATGATCATTGCAACATTGAAATATTATGATATCAAAAGCATAATAAATTTCTAAATGCATGAAAAGATGCAATTAAAGTCAATATGATTTATGCTCAATTAATGTCCTATGTACAAACATAGATAAAGAACACAAAAACAAAAACAAAACCTAACCTAAGCAAAGGTTTCAAAAAGAGATTATTTCAAGGAAAGCATGCCAATTGCTTTACGCAAGTGAATAAAACGTTTTTGATCCAAAGGTTTTGTTAAGATGTCAGCTAATTGATCCTCAGTTGAAATATATGAAAGTTGAAGAATATTTGATTCAACTAGCTCTCTAAGAAAATGATATCTAAGTTCAATATGTTTTGTTCTAGAGTGCAACACAGGGTTTTTAGAAATGTTTATAGCACTAGTGTTGTCACAAAGAATGGTTACCGAAGTTGCTGAAATCCGGAAATCGCTCAACACGCTTTTCATCCAAATCAATTGGGTTGAACAACTTCCTGCTGAAATATACTCCGCTTCGGCAGTCGAGAGTGCTATGCAGTTTTGCTTTTTACTGTGCCATGCAACAAGGCAATGGCCAAGATAGAAGCATGCACCACTCGTGCTTTTCCGATCATCCACTGATCCAGCCCAATCGGCATCTGAGTATCCAACAATATCCAAACTTGTTCCCATAGGATACCAAATTCCGAAATTGATTGTACCTTTGATATACCGGATGATCCGTTTCACCGCTTTCAGGTGAACCTCCTTCGGTGCTGATTGATATCTCGCGCAAATCCCAACACTGAAGGATATATCCGGGCGACTAGCCGTGAGATAAAGTAGACTTCCAATCATACTGCGATACAGTTTCTCGTCTACATTCTCACTATGTGATTCACTTCCAAGTCCCTTATGGCTAGTTCCCATTGGAGTCGGAAAATCCTTAGAATTTTCTAAATCAAACTTTTTGACCAACTCCATTGCATACTTGGATTGACACAAGTGAATTCCTTCATCGTTTTGTTTAACTTGTAATCCAAGAAAATAAGTCAATTCGCCCATCATGGACATCTCAAATTCGCTTTCCATGGTCTCCGCGAATTTAGAAGCATCATTATCTCTTGTTGCACCAAATACAATGTCATCGACATAGATTTGTGCTACAATGAAATTGTTTTGATAATGCTTCACAAAGAGAGTCCTGTCAGCTCCCCCTCGAGTATAGCCCTTTTCCAAAAGGTGCTTTGTCAACCTTTCGTACCATGCTCGCGGTGCTTGTTTCAGACCGTAAAGAGCCTTTTTCAGACGAAAAACATGGTTAGGTAGTTTATGATCCACAAAACCTTTCGGTTGAGCCACATAAACTTCCTCATTTAAAAACCCATTTAAAAAGGCGCTCTTAACGTCCATTTGAAATAATTTGATTTTAAAATGACAAGCAATCGCAAATAATATACGAATGGACTCGAGTCTAGCTACAGGGGCGAAAGTTTCATCAAAGTCTATACCTTCTACTTGAGAGTAGCCTTGAGCAACTAACCTTGCTTTGTTCCTGATGATAGTACCATCTTCATTTTTCTTGTTCTTGAAAATCCATTTGGTACCTATCACATTGTGTTGCTTCGGAGGCTTCGTTAATTCCCAGACTTTGTTTCGCTCAAATTGATGGAGCTCTTCCTGCATTGCTTCAATCCAGTAGTCATCTTGAAGAGCTTCATCAACATTCTTTGGTTCGATTGAGATACATAGCATGCGAATCCGCAAACCAATTGTCTCCGAGTTCTAACTCCTTCTTGTGGATCTCCAATGATGTTCGATTCAGGATGATCCTTGGAGATGCGTAACGTTTGAGGTAAGGAGTAGTCGGAGGTACACGAGATGATTCCTGCACATCAGATAAACTTGAAGAACCGTTAGATGCATCATTATTATCGAAAGAATTGTTAGAAGAAGATGCATTAGCAGGTGTATCATCATCAAGAGAGATATCGAGGGTAGATTTTTCAGATTCAAAGTGAAAAGCTTCATCTACCTTAACATTTATCGATTCTACGATCGTCTTAGATTCTAAGTTAAAAACTCGATATGCTCTACTGTTTGTAGAATAACCTAAGAAAATCCCTTCGTCACTTCGAGAGTCAAATTTTCCAAGATTTTCGCGATCACGTAAAATAAAACACCGACTCCCAAAGATACGAAAATATTTGATGTTAGGTTTTCTACAAAACCATAGTTCATATGGTGTATTTAAAGTCCCCGGGCGCAAATACACGCGATTAATAACATAGACAGCAGTGTTCACCGCTTCAGCCCAAAAATATAACGGTAAGTTCCGGCTGTGAAGCATAACACGTGCCATCTCCTGTACGACCCTGTTTTTGCGCTCGACTACACCATTCTGTTGAGGTGTGTAAGGTGCTGAGAATTCATGTTTAATGCCGTTAGAAGTGCAAAAATCAATGAATTTAGAATTTATGAATTCTCCACCTCTATCACTTCTAACTCGAGTAATCTTTTCATTCTTTTCAATCATAATACGATGGCAAATCTCGAGAAAAGAATCAAAAGTATCAGCTTTTTCTTTTAAAAATGCTACCCAAGTATATCTAGAGAAATCATCAACCATAAGAAAATATACCATTTACCTCCCAAAGATGGTTGACGAGTTGGCCCCATTAAATCCATGTGCAAAAGTTCCAAAGGCCGTTTTGTACCTATGTGGTTCAAGTTCTTGTGTGCAGTCCTAGACTGTTTTCCCTTTTGGCAACCGCCACACACAATGTTTTGTTCAAAAGAAAGTTTTGGAACCCCCTTGACCACATCTTTGTTTGAAATTCTAGCAAGTTCCTTAAAGTTTATGTGACCTAGCCTTTCATGCCAAAGTGTTTCATTTTTCAAAGATGCTAGGTTACATTTTTCAGAAATTTTATAGGAACTACATAACAATTGTTTTCTGATCTAACCCCCTTTAAAAAGAAAGCATGGTTCTTGTCAGTTACAGTACATTCATCAGATGAAAAATTAACTGAATAACCATTATCACAAAGTTGACTTATGCTTATGAGGTTAGTCTTAAGGCCATGAACAAATAACACATTATTCAGAACCGGGCCATCTGGAATAGCTACCGTTCCCTTTCCAACAATTTTGGAAGACCGACCATCTCCGAAAACAACAAGTCCTCCGGAGATTTTCTCAAAATTTTGAAAACAGTTTTTGTCACCGGTCATGTGACGGGAACACCCGCTATCCAGATACCAAGACGAACTATCATATGCATGCAAGGAAACATTAGTAACAAGACAAGGGAAAATTTCACCTTTGCGCACCCAAACCTTTTTGGAATGCGTCGGTAATGATCGTGAAGTTGATTCTCCTAGGTGAAGCGTCTTGTTGAAGATTGCTGCTCCTTGATGATGTCGTCTTGAGCGGTGAACTACCAAGGCTCTTTTCCTTTGAATGATTTGCAGTTGATTTCTGAGGAATCACCTTTTGGTAGTCATTGCAAGAGTGCTTGAGGTGTGCGTTTGGCTCCCATCTTGCAATTTCTCCTTATGTGCCCTGAAATGCCACAACGAAAACATACCTTAGATCTTGACGATCCCGAAGAGGATGAAGTAGGCTTGTTGTCGTTGCTTGTCGTGAATTCCGGTGTCGGAGGAGGAGATACCGACTGAGGCACAAAAACTGTCCACTCGAACTTGGAATGTCTCCAGTTTGAGTGTATCCGAGGCCGAACTTATTTGTTTGACCAAGACCAAGAAGTCTGTCCAACTTACTCCTTCCAGAAGAAATCTCTTTAAGTCATCCTTTAGTTGGAGAATGGTCTTCGTCATTTCCAATTTTTCCTGTCGAGCCTCGCCGTAGAGCTTCAAGAAGTAATTCGCTTTGTCCACCATTTCCATGTTCCTTCTCGAAAAGCTCATTGGACTCTTGAAGGGAAACATTTGTCTTAATCAGATTATCCCTTTCCACTTCAAGAGCGTTGAGAGAGAAGTTACTTTTTACTTCTTCTTCAAGATCCTGCAATCTCCCTCTCAAACTCCTGTTTTGCTTTGCCAGTTTCTTTGAATCCCTCAAAAGTTTATGGTAGGCAAGAGCAAAATCTTCACCTTCAGAATTATCGATTCATCGTCCGTTGCAATCTTTTCACATGGGAGGAGTTGGACAGTGAATCGGATGTACTTGCCATTAAGCACATGAAGGGTGAAGATGTGGACGCGTGGAAAGCTGTCGCGTTGTCTTCTTCATCACTTGAGGATGACTCATTTGACGTTGAGTTGTCATCCCAAGTGACGACTTGCATCGCTTTCTTCTTTGCCGGATTCTTGTTGGGACACTCCGTTGCAATGTGGCCGTAGCCTCGACATTTGAAGCACTGTACTTGTCCCTCTGAACTTTTCTTATCCTTTGAAAAGTTCTCTTGCTTTCTTGACTTGTAACTTGAAGAACCCTTGCCTTTCTTCGACTTTCCGAAGGATGGAGTTTTGCTTGGATTACCCCTTCGAAAGTTGCGGCGAAACTTCCTTGTCAAGAGAGCGAGTTGCTTTTCAAAGTCCTCCATAGATAGGTTTTCGTCATCGTCCGAGGAGGATGAATCCGCGTCTTCTTCTTTTGTTGATTTCAATGCAAAACCTGAAGACTTAGAAGAGGATGCCTTTCCAGAAGAATAGTTTCACATTAACGAATAATCACCATTCACTCATCTAAATTGCACTGCAGGACTTGATTATAAAAATTTAAAAAGTTCGAGCCAAAATTTACACAAATTAAAGTTTGAGACTAAAATGTCATGACCAACCAGCAATTTGGCCAATCCTAAATTAGTCTTCTAATTTATAAATGAGACTTAGATCTTAGACTTAGGGTGTGTTTGGTTGACCGTAAATGTATCAAAAACTAGTTAAGCACCCGCGCTTTGCTGCGGGAACTAAAAAATAATTAGGCATTAGACATAATATATTATATTTGAAAATTAGAAATAGTTAGGCATATTACATTTAATTTAAATTAGTTAGTTTATAGTGAAAGCAAAAAGTAAACTGTATTGAGATAATCATTATTTATAGAAATCTTAGAAACAAAAAAAAAAAGAATAGTTACGATAGCAAATCTGCCATAATATAATAAAATATATTCAAAATCTTTAGAAATTAATTACTTTTAGAAATATCACATCAATCAAATTAAACCAAATTAGAATTTATAAAAAATTTTACGGAGAACAAAACAGAGTAGCACTTTAGAAATTAACTATATCTGAAAAAACACATCAAATCACTTAGGGATAAAAAGAGTAGCTATGATAGAAAATCTGTCATAATTTTACTAAATCTGATAAAATCTGCTCAAAATCAAATCCGCTCAAAATCTTTAGTAATTAATCATTTTCGAAAATATCACATCAATCAAATCAAATCAATCTTTATAGAGATGATGATTATTTAGTTATAGTAATCTTAGATTTTTACCTATGATAGCAAATATAAAATCTAGAAATCTTAGGGACAGAAAAAGAGAGTAACTATGATAGCAAATCTGCCATAATCTGCCAAAAGTCAGTCAAAATCTTTGAAAATTAATCATTTTCGAAAATAGCACATCAATCAAATCAAATCAAATTAATGTTTATAGATTTATTTATAGTAATCTTAGACTCTTACATATGTTGGTTTAGAGGAAATTTAGGGTGGTGAAAGCCCAGGATAACATTGACAATTAGCAAATTTTTCTTCTTTTGTCATTCCGATGTAAAAAATAGAAGCTGTAATCTTATAACCCATCGTGGAAACCGTAAATTTTGGATTTCGAAATTTAATTAAAGTCTAGAATTAATTCCGATAATCTAGAGAGGGTATTAATTTTAGCACTTTGAGAATTAAATTCTAGGTCTGTTATTCACTGATTTATTAGTGAATCAACGCCAGAGGGAGTAGTCAAATCCCTTTTTGAATTTGCTGTGTTGGTTGTACCGAAAAGCATGAAAAACGGAGTTCAACGAAAAAATCGTGGGGATTAGATTTTTCTCCGAAAAATAACCAACTTTTGAATCCGGAGAGATCTTCGAAAAAGAAGATCATCACTTTGACGGCGTCGTCGAGCTGAACGTGGTGGTTTGATCGGATTTCAAATCCGATACCCGGATCTTCCGGATTTGCATATTTTGTGAAATTATCGGACCGAAAATACGAATTTCGAACAGTTTCTGCATTTTATGTATCGAGATTCGTGAATAAGTCCTCTTGAAGCTATTTGGTTTTTGGCACGTTTTTTGAGATTAGGAGAGCTCCAAATTTCAAAATTTGAAATTTGGATAAGGTTAAGTAGTTTTGGGGACATTGATGTAAATTATTCAAAAGTTTTGGGGACATTGATGTAAGTGGGTTTTGGATTAGGAAAATGTGATACTTTAATTCAAATTATCCTTAATCCCTTCTTCTTCCTCCCCAGCCACAACCCCCTCCCCTCTTCGTCCGTACATTCTAGAACTGTCGCCGTCGCCGTAGAGGCAAGTTTTGGGCTTCCCACCTCAGATCTGGGCGCCCCCTCCTTGCTGCTGTCGCCGCTGCACGCTCTCGCGCACACGCGCGAGGAGGAGCCGCGCGCTACCCCTGCGCTCCCGTGCCGCGCGCCGCCAGGCAGAGCTGCAGGCCCCTTGCCGCGAGCGCGCGCAACTATCGCTGCCCTAGCCGGCGCCTGCTTGCCAGCCGCCTCGGCCCAGCCCGCGCGCCCGCATGCCCTAGCGCCGCTCCTGCCGCGCGCCCGCGCCCTAGCCAGCCTGCGCGCCGCGCTGCGTCCTAGCCGCGCATGCGCCGCACGCTGCCTGCGCGCGCGTCTGCTGCTGTTTCCTGCTGGCCACGTGCCCTTTTTGCTGGCCGCCCGCGCCCTGCTGTTGCTTGCTGCTGGCCGCGCGCACCTGCTGCCAGCCAGCGTGCCACCCCTCGCCCGGCCGCGCCGTGCGTTGCCCAAGCCAGCGCCGCGCACAACTAGCACGCTGCTTGCGCGTGGCCCAGCCTGCGCGCCGCCCGAGCGCGTTGCTTGCCAGCTGTTACGGGATTTTTTTCAAAATGATCCTCTTAAAATCCGAAATTTGTAAAATAACCCTATGAAATTTTTTTTTGCAAAACTAATCCTACTTTTGCCACCTCGGCGTCACGTTGGGCAGACAACGTGAAGGCGCTGAAGCGGTCAGTGCCTTCACAAAAAACCTGTGAAGGCGCTGAACGTTTCAGCGCCTTCATGCAATGTGTTGAAGGCGCTGAAGGGTTCAGCGTCTTCACAGGAAAACCTGTGAAGGCGCTGATTGCTTCAGCGCCTTCATGATATATGCCGAAGGCGCTGTTTCATTCAGCGCCTTCAGCATACACATAAGGCGTCGAGGACTTAGGCATTTTTCGCCGCGAAAAATGCCTAAGTCCTCAGTGTAAGCGAAAAATGGCTTCTCTGTAAAGGCGCTGACTAGCTCGGCGCCTTTAGTATAAAACACTAAAGGCGCTGAGTTGCTCAGCGCCTTTAGTGTTCTGCACTGAAGGCGCTGAGCGCGCCTTTAGTCACTAAAGGCGCCTCAGCGCCTTCAGTGCAGAACACTAAAGGCGCTGAATGGCTCAGCACCTTTACCTGCACCCACATACAGTACTTAAGATCACTTTAAAAAAATTTCAAATTTGTACAATAAGTTCAAGCATTGACAAATAACATTGAAAAAGCAAAAACTACATTCACAAACACCAAATGATCAACCAACAATCATTTTATTATAAATGAGGCTTGAGTAACATCAAAAAATAAAATTTACAAAAATTGAACTCAAAAGCTCAATTTTGAGCACGTCCTCGACCTCGACGTCCTCGCCCACGCCCACGTCCACGCCCTCGCCCTCGCCCACGGGGAACAGCAAGGTCGATGATAGGTATATCATCGAGATGCTCGACTGCTGCCGACTGATCGAGCTCCTCGATGATACCACCCTCATCCTGCTCCGCAATATGCTCGATCTCCTGTGGCGATGATGACCTTGGACGACGGCGTGAATATGTCGATGCAAAAGATGTCCGTGAGACTGGCGGCGGGAGCGATGCTGACGTCGAAGGAAATGTCATCGGTGCCTGAATGGTAGGAGATGGAGATCGTGGCACCTGAAAGAGTGTAAATAGTTTGTTAATATGAATTTGAAAACTTAATTTGAATTCTATGCTAAATGGTACCTGATGACTCGAGGTCGCTCCCTCATATGAAGGTCGGGCTGCCTCTCTGGCCGTAGGTTCAGATGGTACATGCTGTAGTACCATCTGAATATTGCCGCTCATTTCTCTCAAAGTCTGAAGAATAGTATTAGTCGGCGGTGGGTCCTGCACTATCTGGTGGACAATGGTTTGAACATGTCGTAGTGTGTCGGCCTGCATTATAAATTAGAAATTAAAATTAAATTTATATGAGGAAAGTTGAATATAGTAAATTTATATATATATTATAAATTTTAATACTAGTGTTCTCTCGACATGCCCACGAGGGTGGAAAGTCAGCGGAGGACGCTGTACTGGATGAGATATCCATCGTCGCGTAATGCTCCAGTACCACTGCATGTATACGGATGCCGCTTGCAGTGGGTCCTCACCAGCAGCCGGGGCTTGATCAAAAATGTGATCAAGCCTCTCGGACCACCTCTCAATGTGGATAGCATGAAATGCTATCCAGTCCTCATCCGCACGCCCACGTGATGTGATGCGTGGGATGGACTCCACATTGAGAGGTATATGCTGCAGAAGGTCGAACTGCCGCATGACTCGGTCCGGCACGTGCATCTTGACGATATGAAAGCATATCAGGACTGTCCTTACACGCCAGACCGTTGAGCCATGCACACAGAAATCAGGTAATGTCTCTATAACCTGATCTGTGTAGGGCATCCATATAACCTGTTAATGGACAAAATGATTAGTTAATATAGAAGTGTTGAATAAAACATCTACATACTTAAAGTATTCAATAAAACATCTACATACCTGCGCCTCTCGCTGCTGATCCAGCTCGTCTCTGTAGAACTCAATGTCACACGTCTTGACATTGGTTCCGAAACGCAGCCCTCCAGTGTTGCCCCATCTAGATTATAAAAAACATATATTAGTTGCAATTATAATTGAAATACAAAAATTTACTTTATGAAAAAAATATCTTACCGGCAACCCAGAGGTCGATCGACAATATCGGGCTGATCTAGGATGCGTGTAGGTCGGCCGATATGAAGATGGTCCCAAACCAGATCTGTAAATTCACGCCAACAGGTTAAAATAATTAAAAAAATATATATTACCAATATAAAGATAAATCTGAAATCAAGAAATCAGATTTTATACTGCAATAGGGTACCAAAACAGCAGCATTCGGCCTTCCCGTTCGCCGCGGCATCTGCTAGTGCCCGATATAGAAATGCCAGAGTCGCCGCGCCTCACGCATAAGCGCCGCAGATATCAAAGTCAGCTAATAGTGGTAGCCACTTTAGATGAACTTTGTATCCGCTGGGGTTTTGGAAACAGACTACCGCCGATCTGATATAGAATATAAGCACGGGCGGTAGCTGCGATTAATCCGGCGGGGGCATCCAGAGGTATATCATGATAATTCTGATATAACCAATCAAGTGAAACCGTATACCTCTGGATGTTATCAGGTACCGCCCCCAATAACTCCATACACAGAGCAGGCCAATCGTGGAGGGTGGAACCAGAGACCGGCGCACCATGCACACGGAGACCCGAGATGACCGCCACATCCTGGAGTGTGACGGTCATCTCACCGTGGCGGAAGTGGAAGGTCTGGGTCTCCGGTCTCCACCTCTCGGCAAGAGCGCCCAGTAGAGCTTGATCCAGTACCAACCGTCGCAGTCGGGATAACCCGTAAAATCCCGACTGGCGAAGCAGATCGAGTACCGCTGGATGATCAAGCTCCCACTGGTTCATCTTGCGGCCGTGCTCTGCGAACAGGACGGGACGATAATCCTGTGATGCAAAAAAAAATATAGTTAGCTCTTACATATAAAATATAGTCAGCTTATTTATAATATTTGAAAAAATAAAAAATTATATCTCTTACCTCAGTCCTGATAAAGGCCGACCTATGGCAATGCTGGTCTACCAGTACAGACGCATCAACTGGCCGCGCGTCCTCGTGATCTGCCATCTGCAATTAGCAATCTACATATTAGTAACATGATAGCTAGAAATAATTAAATATTAAGACAAGATAAATATAATTGTGTAAATCATACGCCGACGTCCTTGTTGCTCTATTGCTGTATTTTGTGGACAAGTGCTCCTATAATGGCCTGCTGCTTACAAATAGAGCATTTTCCTCGTCGGCCCCCCCCCCCCTCGTCCATTACATTACGAATACGTGTAGATCGTGGACGACCTTTCTTCCTTCGTATAGGAGGCGGTACAATCGGGGGACCTTGGGGTCGTGGCCAGTGCCGTCTATCAGGAACAGGATGAAATTGTGGTGCGTACGTCGCACGATAGCAGTCTGTACTATACCAGGGTGAAGTAAAATTCTCGTAGGGTAATCTCATATGTGATGTACTACAAACTGCTAAGACATGCGAGCAAGGTATTCCTGTTAGATATAATTCACAACATGAACATTCGACATTTGTTCCATTGACGATCACTTTGTAGTCGAAATCTCCAGTTTGAACTTCAAATTCTGTGAGTCCAAATCTTTCAACATTATGTGGCTGATATCTATCGTCAGCACGAGGGCACTCGCATCGTTGGTGCTGAAAATAGATACGGCGCGGCACATAATGTTGAAAGATTTGGACTCACAGAATTTGAAGTTCAAACTGGAGATTTCGACTACAAAGTGATCGTCAATGGAACAAATGTCGAATGTTCATGTTGTGAATTATATCTAACAGGAATACCTTGCTCGCATGTCTTAGCAGTTTGTAGTACATCACATATGAGATTACCCTACGAGAATTTTACTTCACCCTGGTATAGTACAGACTGCTATCGTGCGACGTACGCACCACAATTTCATCATGTTCCTGATAGACGGCACTGGCCACGACCCCAAGGTCCCCCGATTGTACCGCCTCCTATACGAAGGAAGAAAGGTCGTCCACGATCTACACGTATTCGTAATGTAATGGACGAGGGGGGGGGGGGGGGGCGACGAGGAAAATGCTCCATTTGTAAGCAGGCAGGCCATTATAGGAGCACTTGTCCACAAAATACAGCAATAGAGCAACAAGGACGTCGGCGTATGATTTACACAATTATATTTATCTTGTCTTAATATTTAATTATTTCTAGCTATCATGTTACTAATATGTAGATTGCTAATTGCAGATGGCAGATCACGAGGACGCGCGGCCAGTTGATGCGTCTGTACTGGTAGACCAGCATTGTCATAGGTCGGCCTTTATCAGGACTGAGTTAAGAGATATATTTTTTTATTTTTTCAAATATTATAAATAAGCTGACTATATTTTATATGTAAGAGCTAACTATATTTTTTTTTGCATCACAGGATTATCGTCCCGTCTTGTTCGCAGAGCACGGCCGCAAGATGAACCAGTGGGAGCTTGATCATCCAGCGGTACTCGATCTGCTTCGCCAGTCGGGATTCTACGGGTTATCCCGACTGCGACGGTTGGTACTGGATCAAGCTCTACTGGGCGCTCTTGCCGAGAGGTGGAGACCGGAGACCCAGACCTTCCACTTCCGCCACGGTGAGATGACCGTCACACTCCAGGATGTGGCGGTCATCTCGGGTCTCCGTGTGCATGGTGCGCCGGTCTCTGGTTCCACCCTCCACGATTGGCCTGCTCTGTGTATGGAGTTATTGGGGGCGGTACCTGATAACATCCAGAGGTATACGGTTTCACTTGATTGGTTATATCAGAATTATCATGATATACCTTTGGATGCCCCCGCCGGATTAGTCGCAGCTACCGCCCGTGCTTATATTCTATATCAGATCGGCGGTAGTCTGTTTCCAAACCCCAGCGGATACAAAGTTCATCTAAAGTGGCTACCACTATTAGCTGACTTTGATATCTGCGGCGCTTATGCGTGGGGCGCGGCGACTCTGGCATTTCTATATCGGGCACTAGCAGATGCCGTGGTGAACGGGAAGGCCGAATGCTGCTGTTTTGGTACCCTATTGCAGATATAAAATCTGATTTCTTGATTTCAGATTTATCTTTATATTGGTAATATATATTTTTTTAATTATTTTAACCTGTTGGCGTGAATTTACAGATCTGGGCTTGGGACCATCTTCATATCGGCCGACCTACACGCATCCTAGATCAGCCCGATATTGTCGATCGACCTCTGGGTTGCCGGTAAGATTTTTTTTTCATAAAGTAGATTTTTGTATTTCAATTATAATTGCAACTAATATATGTTTTTTATAATCTAGATGGGGCAACACTGGAGGGCTGCGTTTCGGAACCAATGTCAAGACGTGTGACATTGAGTTCTACAGAGACGAGCTGGATCAGCAGCGAGAGGCGCAGGTATGTAGATGTTTTATTGAATACTTTAAGTATGTAGATGTTTTATTCAACACTTCTATATTAACTAATCATTTTGTCCATTAACAGGTTATATGGATGCCCTACACAGATCAGGTTATAGAGACATTACCTGATTTCTGTGTGCATGGCTCAACGGTCTGGCGTGCAAGGACAGTCCTGATATGCTTTCATATCGTCGAGATGCACGTGCCGGACCGAGTCATGCGGCAGTTCGACCTTCTGCAGCATATACCTCTCAATGTGGAGTCCATCCCACGCATCACATCACGTGGGCGTGCGGATGAGGACTGGATAGCATTTCATGCTATCCACATTGAGAGGTGGTCCGAGAGGCTTGATCACATTTTTGATCAAGCCCCGGCTGCTGGTGAGGACCCACTGCAAGCGGCATCCGTATACATGCAGTGGTACTGGAGCATTACGCGACGATGGATATCTCATCCAGTACAGCGTCCTCCGCTGACTTTCCACCCTCGTGGGCATGTCGAGAGAACACTAGTATTAAAATTTATAATATATATATAAATTTACTATATTCAACTTTCCTCATATAAATTTAATTTTAATTTCTAATTTATAATGCAGGCCGACACACTACGACATGTTCAAACCATTGTCCACCAGATAGTGCAGGACCCACCGCCGACTAATACTATTCTTCAGACTTTGAGAGAAATTAGCGGCAATATTCAGATGGTACTACAGCATGTACCATCTGAACCTACGGCCAGAGAGGCAGCCCGACCTTCATATGAGGGAGCGACCTCGAGTCATCAGGTACCATTTAGCATAGAATTCAAATTAAGTTTTCAAATTCATATTAACAAACTATTTACACTCTTTCAGGTGCCACGATCTCCATCTCCTACCATTCAGGCACCGATGACATTTCCTTCGACGTCAGCATCGCTCCCGCCGCCAGTCTTACGGACATCTTTTGCATCGACATATTCACGCCGTCGTCCAAGGTCATCATCGCCACAGGAGATCGAGCATATTGCGGAGCAGGATGAGGGTGGTATCATCGAGGAGCTCGATCAGTCGGCAGCAGTCGAGCATCTCGATGATATACCTATCATCGACCTTGCTGTTCCCCGTGGGCGAGGGCGAGGGCGAGGGCGTGGGCGAGGACGTCGAGGTCGAGGACGTGCTCAAAATTGAGCTTTTGAGTTCAATTTTTGTAAATTTTATTTTTTGATGTTACTCAAGCCTCATTTATGAATGAAATGATTGTTGGTTGATCATTTGGTGTTTGTGAATGTAGTTTTTGCTTTTTCAATGTTATTTGTCAATGTTTGAACTTGTTGTACAAATTTGGGATTTTTTTAAAGTGATCTTAAGTACTGTATGTGGGTGCAGGTAAAGGTGCTGAGCCATTCAGCGCCTTTAGTGTTCTGCACTGAAGGCGCTGATGGCCAGCCTCAGCTGAGCTCAGCGCCTTCAGTGCAGAACACTAAAGGCGCTGAGCAACTCAGCGCCTTTAGTGTTTTATACTAAAGGCGCCGAGCTAGTCAGCGCCTTTACAGAGAAGCCATTTTTCGCTTACACTGAGGACTTAGGCATTTTTCGCGGCGAAAAATGCCTAAGTCCTCGACGCCTTATGTGTATGCTGAAGGCGCTGAATGAAACAGCGCCTTCAGCATATATCATGAAGGCGCTGAAGCAATCAGCGCCTTCACAGGTTTTCCTGTGAAGACGCTGAACCCTTCAGCGCCTTCAACACATTGCATGAAGGCGCTGAAGCGTTCAGCGCCTTCACAGCGCTGATCGCTTCAGCGCCTTCACGTTGTCTGCCCAACGTGGCGCCGAGGTGGCAAAAGTAGGGTTAGTTTTGCAAAAAAAAATTTCATAGGGTTATTTTGCAAATTTCGGGTTTTAAGAGGGTCATTTTGAAAAAAATCCCAGCTGTTACTGCCTGCAAGCTGCACCGTTTTGCGCGCCGCTTCGTTTTGCGTGTCGTTCCGGTGTGCAGCCACCTCGCAGGCCACGCCCCACCGGAGCCTCCTGCTCTGGACTGCTACTTTTAGCCGCTGTTGTGGTCGCGCTTCTCGTTCCGGCCACCCCGGTCGCCGGTGACATCGCCGTAAGGGAGCACGGTGTTCCTGAGGGTGTGTAGATCGCCGTGCTCACTTTCGCCGACATCGATTTCGCCTCGTTTTGCATGTTTGACTGCGTCGCCCTCGGCAACAGTGGATTTTGAGTACCGGCTTGTTCCGGTGCGCCCTCCGATGCCCGTTTTCGCTCCGGACAGCGAGCATCGCCTTCAGAACGTCGAGACCTGTCGTACTGTGGTGTTTGTTGAGTTCCAAAGCATGGGAATTTTGGTAAATGCTTAATTACTGTATTTTTATGTATTTATCTTGCTTTTTAGTGTTTGTTTTGGGGTTTTGTGCAACTGTTGCTTGGATGTTGCATCGGGAAGCGTGTATGAGTTGTGCTTGATCTCTGGACTAGTCGTCCTAGGTCCGTGGACTATCGCGGTGCTTATTTTGGGATTCCGGCGTGATTATTGGCCAAATCGGTCGTCCGATCGCGGTTCTGTTTCGGAATTCAGTTCTGTCAACTTGAACGCATTTTGTTTGTTGTCAAGCCTTGTTGGCTGGTCATCCTTACTTCCTCGTGTGTCCAGAGGCAGTGGATGGGTTGTTGTAGGTTTCGGAGCCGAAATTGGCATATTTGGGAACCAGGTATTGTTTGGTTTTTGTTAGTCGTGCCTATTCGCGTCGTTTGTGTGTCTTGCTGCCCGGTCACCCAAATCGGTGTGTCTGGGGGCAGCGGGTGGCCTTTGGTAAGTGTTGGATTTCTCTGGGCACTGTGTGGGTTCGGTTGTGTTCCGGTGAGTTGCCGGGGATCTCCGGCAGGTTTCGGGAATCGGTAAAAAGTACCGATGGCCCGAATGGTTCTCGGAGTGTGGGTCAATGTGTGGGTTATAGTGGTATTTAGTATTGAGTGGTTTATGATTTTATAGTACCTTTCGTAGGTACAGGTGACTAGTTGCATCACTATTGGGCGTTAGGTGCTTCATCGGACTTCAGGTGGGTACTTCGATCTGACGTTGGTTCAGTGGTGCATGCTCGGTGACATTCCTTCCCCCGTGTTTTCTTTGTTGATTACACACTTTGCATGTTGAGCACTTGAGCACCACACACTTCGTTCATGTTTGCTCTACTTTTCTATTTGCATCATGACCTAGAAGTATAGCGGTATTCTGTGATTGCTAGAGTTCATATGACTTGATTATAGCGCACGATCTTGAGACATAGTATGATTTGGTGACTTCGTGATTTATGACATCTCGTATCTATTGCATGATGTTCGAGTTATATAGACCTGATAGGTCGGTGACACTATGGCATTCATTCGGGAATAGTGGACTTGATTGGTCGGTGACATATTGAGACTTGTGATATGACTCGTTGGATTCGGTCAGTGATTCCTTGTTGATTCTATCCCGGCTATTTGCCGACAGTTGGCCATTGAGCATTGTTGCATTGATCGTCGTAGCGTGTTTTGTGCATTTCGCGTACACCAGCGGTCTGATCCACCGCAAGAGGGTGTTCTTTTTTGGAGAAGTGGTCGTACTTCCGACCCGTGAGCCCGATGCGGTCACTGCTAGGGTTATATGCCAGGTTGAGCATAGCGTGACATTTGCCTGAGGTCTCTTGACCAACATGGTGGTTTGCTTGAGGTCTCTTGACCAACATGGTGGTTGATTGGGTTTATATTTTTAGACTGTTTGTCCGGTTGATGCATCCCTATTGTTATGGTAGCGACAGTTGTTTATGTTACCTTCTTTCATTTCCTGTTAGATCATGCTACTGTAGTATTACTATTTACCCCTCATTAGTATCTATCCAGTTTACCGTAGCGGTTATTATGATATTACTGTTTGATATATTCTCTTGCTACTGTATTCGGTTTACCTGTTCATTATTATGCTTTCTTTCTTTGATACTCTCTGACCTTGCGGTACCTTGTAGTCGTTTGTTCTCTTTCGTTTGCCAGTGAGTACAGCTTGTTTTCGTCGGCTTGCGGTACCCACTGGGAGACCCTTGCTGGTTTCTCACTACCCCCCAGTTGCAGGTACTGCGGAAGGTGACGGTCGGACGGTACGTGAGGCGACGACATAGCTAGAGAGCTTAGCAGCCTCGAGATTTTGTTCAGTATTCTTTTACCCTACTTCTATTTGTCGGTAGGTTTAGAGTTGTGGTGGTTCAGTTTATGTCTGGTTGTGTGATTGGTTTAACAATTGGATGGACTAACAGTGGATTCTTGTTACTATGATCTCTTGGTTTTATGCAAAATATTTTCTACCCCTCGTGGTAGCCGGTTTTCAAAGGATTATGTTTCCATGTGGGAACCCGTTTTAAAAAGATTTTGGGTTTTTATTTCACTCGTAGATTTCAAATAAGGTTTCTGTGTGGGAAACGCTTTCAAAAGGATCGGAATGCTTGATAACAAGTGCATATGCATTATCTGCGGTAAGGACATTGTAGAACATTAAAGCATCATGCTTAAGGATCATTTAGCTGTATGTGCATCCTGTGTGAATGATGTGTGCGTGTGAGTTGAAATTGGTGGTTGCGAAATTGTACTGTGTGTGATGCCGTGCAAATATAGGGGAGGTTCTGTCCGTGTGAATAGAGGGTTATCTGTATTTGTGGCGGGTCTGTACGCGTCTCGGGGTGTATCCAAAAAAAAAAAAAAAAATAAATAAATTCTACGGTTTTTCGCTGTTTTCCTTAAAAGGTATTTACAAAAAGAACCCCGGGGCGTGACACCCATAGATTGTTTTACATGTATTTCTTTCCTTTATTTTCCTTTTTAGTAACTAGTCCGATGGAGTAGAAAGAAAGCATAATTTCTTTGTGCAGTTCTTGCTGTTTTGAAGCTCATTTCTCTTTTGCCTTATGTAATATGTCTAAAATGAGTTCCATCTTCTTATTTAGGTTAAAACTGTCGATCGTTTATCAGGGAAACCTGCAAGAAGGGAAACTAGTACAATGCCGCAATGGGCTGGATCCTGCTGGTATTTTCATTACTTTTTTGTTAACTATTTAATGGATGGAATTCGAAAACCACATAAATTAAATAGTTTGATGGGTTTTAATTTTGTCGGTTTCCTCTTATTATTATAGCAGTTAAATGGTGAAACTATTTTCAGATAATGTATCC
Source organism: Tillandsia fasciculata (assembly GCA_029168755.2). Lineage (NCBI taxonomy): Eukaryota > Viridiplantae > Streptophyta > Magnoliopsida > Poales > Bromeliaceae > Tillandsia > Tillandsia fasciculata. Next base: position 22,158,744 of record CM054941.1, read on the forward strand.
ATCAAATATGATACTTCTGATTTCTAAATAACTTGTTAGGTACTATTTGAGATTCATGGATCCCAAAAATCCCACTACTCCGGTTGACAAGGCCAAAGAAAGGTAGGGAAGTTTTTTTTTTTCATTTGTTCTTTACAGCCACAAGAAAGGAAGGCTTTATTGGAGCAGCTAATATGTTTGATTTGTCATCAGATATTGGGGCCCTGTTGACATTTATGTCGGTGGTGCTGAGCATTCTGTCCTACATTTGCTTTATGCGAGATTCTGGCACAAGGTTTTTTCAAACTACAACTAATTGAAACTTAAATTTCATTGAAGGTTATGACAATATATTTATTATTTGTTTGATTTATATGTTTATTTTTTGTTGAAGGTTATAACAATATCTGTGTAATTCTATTTGCCCTCTTATATGCAGTCTCTACACATTCTTTGATTGTTTTAATGTTTGCTCAAAGTAGCTTAATGTTGATTCAGGTTGTATGCTGTCTGAGTTGATCTGAAGAAGTCTGCCAAATACAAGTTAATTGGCAATGTGTGGCTTGTAATCTGGTAGAACCCATCCATTTAGTTGCTTTTTAGAACACAGTATTTTCAGAGATTAGTTGAGCTTTGGGAGTAAATAAATGGTAGAATTTTCAAAACTTAATTATCATTTTACTTTTGCTATGTGGTTGTAATTTTTTTGCTCCTGCTCACCTTTTTCTTTTTTAAATATGGCTTTAGGTTCTATATGATATTGGCATCGTTTCCACCAAAGAGCCATTCAAGTGCTTGATAAATCAAGGGTTGATACTAGGAGAAGTAAGTAACTTTACTTTCCGAAGAAATCTGTATTATAATAGCCTTATTACTTTCTAACTACGGTAGTAACAGGTTGAATATACCGCATTTAAAGATCAAGAAGGTAGATGGATCTCTGCGGATTCTGCCAGTTCAAGTGAGTATTACCAAGAAAAAGTGCCTGCAGAGAAGGTGTGGTGCAAAATAGATACGTGTTATTATACTATTATTGAAGTCGGAAATCGTTTTTATTTTAGTTCACATTTCAAATTTTCTTGTAGGTCACAAAGGATGGCGATTATTTTGTGCTAAAGACAACCCAAACATTCATTTAAATGGTCGCACCTACAAAATGAGTAAAAGTCGCGGCAATGTCATCAACCCAGATGATTTCGTTTCTGAATATGGTGCTGATTCCCTACGCTTGTATGAAATGTTCATGGGACCATTGAGGTATCTTTTTCCTATGGGGCTTTTTACCAATAAATTTCTACCAAATCATATCTACAAATGTACTATAAAATCTACATTTCATGTCTGTGTGTAGTGAATGAAATTTTCTATAAAAAATTCAACCGATATTGTTAAACTAGCAAGCATCCCATATTGGCTCTTAAAAATTTTCAATTTTGAGATCTTTTAATCATAAGGTAAATAATGTCGAATAATTATGAAATTTGGTTTTTAGAAGTTTCAAATGCTCGAAATCATGTTTAATTGTATGAATCGTAATTTGAAAGCTCTATTATCAAAAATAATTTATTAGTACGAAGGCTATTGTACTCGTAAGAGTTTAGTAGTCGGATTCTATCTATTTGTCTATATATATATATATATATATATATATATATATATATATATATATATCATGCTATATTGTGTCAATATACATATATTTTTGTGACTGGCACACACCGGCATGGTATGGTATGCATTGTGTCGTACCGTGCCAACAAGTTCTCGGTATGACTCCATATCAGGACACTTAAATCCTTGTATATACCCCTCAAAAATTCAATACTTACTCAAGTATCCTTGAGTTGGGTGGTCATCCCACTCACAGTAGAATTTGCTTTTGCAAAAAAATTATTGTGAAGGGGCATTCCTTTTCTTTTTTAAATTCATGGATATATATGTAAGGAATCAAAATTTTCATGGGCATATATCCAGGGTGCAAATATTGTAGGGATATATACTTATAATAAATTTTCAGGGATATATATGTAAATGGTTCTTGTTCTTTCTATATCAACTTGATGCATGAGTCAGGCGCTTGCAAACTAGGCGCAAACCCTGAACTTTTTAACTGTTTTCTTCAGAGATTCAAAAACATGGAGTACTGGTGGGATTGAAGGAGTACATCGGTTTCTAGCAAGGACATGGAGGCTGATTGTGGGCCCTCCTTTACCTGATGGATCGTATAGAGATGGAACAATTGCATCAGATGATGAGCCAACCATGGAACAGCTTCGCACTCTTCACAAATGTATTGCAAAGGTCAGATTTCATTCCTCTTAAACTTAATGATATGATTTGTTTCATCAGGTCGCTCGGATGAACTTAAATCATCCTTTTCTTTGTTTAATATTAAGAAAGAAAGTGATGCTTTTCTCACGTAGTTGCAAAATGCATATGTATACAAATTAAGAAGCTAATTTTTAGTTCTAAAACTATTCATACTTCCAAGAGTTTAGTGCAAACCTCAAGTCTAACATTGGCCAAGAAAGCAAATTCTGATTTTGGCTAAAATGTACAATGCCATAAGTATTGTGATTTTCACATTGCTGTGCTGATATTTTACACATCGACCTGTGAACAAACTGATGAATATCGCCTAATGGAACATTGACTATGGAGGTTAAGTTACAAATTCATGTAGTAGCAGTTTCTTGCAATTTAGCAATAGTTATGGTTCTTTTAGCTCCAATTTATTGCACTACTGGATAGTTGAGAACAAGCCTGCAGGAGTCCACGTTGAGACAAGTTCCTCTATAAGAAGTTGCGCTCTGCAATTAGTCTTTTTGCTGCGGATAGGCCCAAAGGACCTTTTTACAAACTAGATTTATTATTGGAAAGTATGCTCTGTTTATCCCTAGTTATTTCACTTTCTCTGCATGTATGTGTACGAGCATGTGCGTGTGCAAGTGACTGCATCTGCATGCGTGCGTGTGTGCATGCATGCGTGTATGTGTGTGGATGCAGTATGCATGCATATATGTCAAAATTTGTTCTAGATGTACGGGACCATAATTTTTACCAATGGGCAATATTTTACTGTCTAAATTTTGAAGTTGTGAGATGAAGATGTACCAAACTTCTTTTGTTAATTGTTGTATTTATTGATTCTCCAGGTATCAGAAGAAATTCAAGAAACAAGATTCAATACTGGAATTTCTGCGATGATGGAGTTCATAAATGCTGCATACAAGGTCTCTTCTGTCATTTGAGGCATTAGCTTAGTATGGGATAAAGTATTTTATATCACTATTGTACTTTCTCATTAATGCAATACTAATTCTTGAAGTTATAATAGTTTTTTTTTTTTTTTTTTTTCACTTTCTAAACTTAGACGTAATTTGAAATAGTATGTCCGCATGGAGATACTGCTTGCATTGTTCTTTCTTTTGTACAGTTGCTATTTACTTAGGTTCATATATTGTGAAAAGTTTGTTGAATACTATTATTCGAAATGTCCAGTCCATTATTTTGTCCAAAGTGATAGATCAATCATGATTACATTCAATTTATTTCTTATAAGAAGTGATCCGTTGATTAAACCATTTAAATAAACATAAATCTCATTTAAAAGGGATCATCAGTATTTTAATAGTTGAATTGTTTTCTTAGCTCTATTGATCCTTGTCTTCAAATGCTAATGAAAATTTACTTCTCATCTTTTTGATGAAATGGTGGGAACTTGTAGTTGCATCATAATGATCGACAGATGACCTAAAGATCATATTACCCTTTTTGTCAAGTCAACATGTTCAATGTATTTCTGTCTGATATTTACCAGGTTGGTCATGCCAAATGACAAATGGAATTACCCCCAACTTTTATTAATAGCCGACGGTTAGATATTAAACCGAAATACTTACTTGTTTGCTGGTTGCTTCATGAAAATATTGTTGATTTGTTGTGAAGAATTATTGATTGTTTCTACTGCATATATTTTAATAAAATTTAGATAATGACTATGTTCACTGAATTACTCAACTATTGTTAGCGGTTGCAAATCACAATGATATATTGTTTTGATAAACAGATTGCTTAAAATTCATCAATGCTACCATCTGATTTATTTTTTTGTATTTTATTTTTCTTTTTGACATCTTCTTAGTGGGACAATCATCCAAAGTCAGTTATTGAGGCATTTGTTTTGTTGCTTTCACCTTATGCCCCACACATGGCGGAGGAGCTTTGGTTTCGGCTCGGGCATTCAAGTTCTTTGGCATACGAATGTTTTCCAGAGGTACCACTTTACCATAGGCCCAGATATGGAAATCATAATTTTTAGTCGTCGCTTATTAACTTTGTATCCTTTGCCTTTAAATTATGGAAATTTCCACAAAATGCGACACAATGAGAAATTTTGCAAGATATTGATATACTGAAGCAATTATAGCATAGTTGAAGTTAGTAAAAGTTGCAAGAGAATTTGAGCTAGAAATCAATACCAGTCTTGCTACTTTTCTACTTGGCTCACGAACTTCATATAAATAGATGATTTTGCAGGGATCCAAATGCAAATGCCTCTTTATTTAATTTTGTGAGCCATACTATTTGAAACAAAAATTTAGTCGCTATACCTGCACCAATATACTTCAAGTGATGGATCATTTCTCCAACATTCTTTTAATTTTATTTTTCAGGCCAATAGCGAGTATTTGAAAGATACAACAATCGTGCTCCCCGTCCAGATCAATGGAAAGACCAGAGGAACTATTGCAGTCGACAAAGCCTGCTCTGAGGATGATGCATTTAGATTAGCTTCGAGGGATGAGAAGCTCTCCAAGTATTTGGCAGGGAAGACAATAAGGAAAAAAATTTATGTTCCCGGAAGGATCTTGAATGTCATATTGGACAAGGAGAAGGTAAGGTCGTAATCGTTGCTTCTGATACTGCAACCATTTGATTTTTGCTCCATGGCTCTATTTTGTACTGAGCTATGCTATATCTTCGTTTCTTGTCATGATTTTGTATATTATGGATTCATTCTTTCCAATATAGTTTAACAAAGATTCATCATGCCTCTCTTTTGCTGAATTTAGCTTGCGACTAACAATCTCGTTTAACAACTGAAGAGAATGCCGGCAAATTTGCAACCCCTCTGTTTTAGTGTGAAATATTGAACAGTAAAACTTGCAGCATGTTTTGTTATTTGTTCATTCTGAAAACATCACAAACTGTATTCAATTCTGTGCTTGTGAATCCGTAGAAAGTTTTTGATATTCTGTAATTGGATACTTCTGTGTTAGAGTGCTCTCCTCTTTGCTTTCAAGCCCCAGATACTTTATTTCCTTCTCTGGTATTGCTTTCTTTTATCTTACCTGGTTCCCTTCAAATGTAGGCCATTTGGAAATGAAATTGTGATTGGAATTAGAGTGTGCGGCTCTAAATTCAATGTGAGGTTCACTTCACACTTCCGACTAGTGAACCGTCTCTAATGCCAAATGTAACGACTCAACACACTAGCAATAATAGCGGCCTCCTATAATCACAATCAGAATTTCGTTCTCACCTTCTGTGGGACTATTAGGGTGCCACAATCGGTCCATTTCGTTAATAGAACACACAATTATGCCAATTAATGAGTGAGATATCTCAAATCAAAACAAGACTTAAAGAAAAGAAAAACAAACCTTGATTCATTTTATTCTTCTTTCATTACGCGAGGTAGTGGGTTTTACATTCCTACTATGGTAGAGAATTATTTGTTCTTCAAATTGAAATCAAATCCATCTATTCTCAGGTCAATTTTTGCAGCACTTCTTGCAAAGATAGTTGTGGTTGTTCTTCCTTCATAAATTTGTTATGATAAATGAGATTATTTACGAGTTCTTCGCTGACAAACCTGTCTACATTTATAGCGGGTTGCCTTTGCTTGATCAAACTGCAGGCAACTTAATACTTTGTTTATGATTGATGAAGATAACCATCATAAAGATATCATTATTGGATGCATAAAGTGATGTGGTAAATTAAGGAAGATACCCCACAAAATCTTAACTCTGGTGCAATGTTGGCCTATATTTAGAAGGTGTTTGTGCAATGGCTATTTTGAGCTAAGCAGTCTGAGGGTTTGCAATGTGGTTGGTTCAGATACCAACTTTTGAGGATTATTCACTCAAATTTGTTTATCTTGAGGGTGGTTTATGTACAAAATTTCTTCTTTATGTTTTGGAAGAGCTCCCAAATACAATTTTAGATATCCAAATCATAAGCTCTATTTTAAACCTTTTGCTAAAATAGGATGTTTGATGGAGTGCCTTAAGGAAAAGCTTTTAGTAAGGATTTAAGTGCCGTGGTACGGGATCATGCTGAAATTTTGCCGGTAAGGTGTGTGCCGAGCCTTGCCAATGAGTGGCAGTGATAAAAAAATGGGTTAATTGCATTCGGCTCCCTGTAAACATATCGAATAGCAGATATATCTCTACAAAGTTCAACTTTTCATATTTATTCATTCAAAAGTCCTAAGTTATTCATATATATACCCCTCCGGTTTATTATCGTTAGTTCACTGTTCTTTTTAACAGATTATATATGAAATGACAGTTTTGCCCTTTCAAAAATGTCCTCTCAAAAAATAATACAGAAATATCTGGAAGGGTAAAAAGGTAAATTTATCTCACTAACTAACTAAGATTAAGTATTTGACCTATGATTAACTAGATTTTTCTAACAAAGATAGACGGTATGAATATATATGAATAACGTTGGTCTTTTGAAGGAATACATATGAAAAGTTGAACTTTGTAGGGATATATTTGCTACTCAATATGTTTACAGGGTTGCAATTAACTCTAAAAAAATAGATGTGTGCCAACACATAATGGCATGAAATATTGAAATATTTATTTTTTTTAATAACAAATTTTTTAAATTGCTTATTATGTATGTTTATCAAATCTTTTGAATTTTATTGAGAAAATTATTTAGTAATTTTTTTAAAAAGATAATTTTGGGAGATGAATCGTGTCGGTATCTTGTTGGCACGATATGGTACAGTGAATACGGACTGTGCCGACAAAAACTTAAATCCTTGACTTTTAGCACTTAACAACGTGTTCAACTAATTTACCGTAGTAATTCTTAACCAGGCTTTTATAGGAAGAATTCTACAAACATAAATAAAAAGGTGACTAAAAATTTTTTTTGAATAACTTCATGTCCACATCAGGGTTTTACAAGTATTTCTGGTATTTAGGTATTGGCCACATGGAAATTTGCTTCCTCTTCAGGAAAACTTACTTTTCAAAGTACAGCAATTCACATTTTAATTCTCTGACTTTCCAGCCCCAAACAAAAGGAATGGAAGAACTTACAAAGCTCTCCAAATCATGAACTGTGATTATTAAATATACATATACCTAACTGAACATGGCAAAATGTATTAGGCTTGCACTTTTGTAGCTCTCAATCACTCCATTTATGAGAAAGATGGTAGCTTAAAAAGGTGAACAAGGATTGGCAGAAAACCAATATAGAAGAAGACTCTGGGTTAGAAGATGAAGTGGATTAATTCAAACGGGAACCAAGTTCATGCGCGATCGCTCGGATCAGGATTTCTCCTTGGATGCTTTCTTGTATTTTTTTTCTATTTCTCTGCGTATGATCGATTTGCGAGTCCTTTTGGTGCAAGTAAGTGCTCATCACTCAGTTTGTATTTTGATTAATTGAAGCCAAGTAAGGGAAATGACATTGAGCTATGAGTCTTCTGTTCTTTTGAGATGATTATTATGTTGAGTTTTATCGAGTATAAGCGACTGAAATACCATTCTCTAGCTGCTTAAGTTGATAGAGAAACAACGTTCTTTTCTATTTCTCTGCATATGATCAATTTGCGAGTCCTTTCATCACTCAGTTTGTATTTTGATTAATTGAAGCCCAGTAAGGGACATGACATGAGCTATGAGTCTTTTGTTCTTTTGAGATGATTATTATGTTGAGTTTTATCGAGTATAAGCGACTGAAATACCGTTCTCTAGCTGCTTAAGTTGTTAGAGAAACAACGTTCTTTTCACACAAAGAGTGTTGGCCTTGTGATCAAATTCCGCCCAAACATTACAGGGAGTTGATTATAAAAAGATAAAAAGCACCGTTCTCTAGCAGCTCAAGTTGTTAGAGGAAAATAATTGCCGCTTAACAAATTTTTTAAAATATTTTGTTGTAGCTAAGTTACTAATCATGTAATTGGCCTGCAGTTGATTTTGAAGCCCCATCAACTTCTGCGAGTTCTATTCCCTTGGAAGAGAAGACGAGCACCGACAAATTAGGTAAGCTTGAGTTATCAATTGTTGAGGTTGAATTTTAGATATACTCTATGTTGCACAGATACGGATATAGTGATACGGATACGATACGATACGGATATGGTGATGCAATAATTCATAAAACTTCTAAGTTATGATATGCAGAATATACTTGAATAAAATATTATTTTAAATATATTTAAATATATGTTGATTATATGTAATGATATATTAAGAATAATTAGGATATCTGAATTATATTAAGGAATATATTTTGATGTATATTAACTAGTATAATTATTTTACATCTGTTTATAAAAAAAGATAATCAATCGTATAAAATAATAATTCAAAAAGTATCAACCAACTATCATCCAACTTGATCAAATAATGACAATAGATATTTAGTCGCACAAATCAACATATATGTACGTTTTATTAGATTTTATTATATAAAACAGTAATAAAAAAAAAATATGATAACAATTTAATTGAAGAAGAAAAAAATTATTCTCTATGACCTTTGTTAATTAGTTCTAGGTTGATAAATTAGATAAAAAAAAAAAAAAAAAAAGTAAAAGATAACCGGTAAAAGAATGAACTATAGCTTAATACTGTGTGAATATAGAACGAGAGAGATCACCTTCAACTAGGGATGTCAATGGGTACGGATACCCGAAATTTTATCCGAATCCGAATTTGAACGAAATGGATTTACCCGATGTTAAACGGATATGGATATAAAAAATGAAAATCCGACAGATTTGAATTTGGATATGGATTTTGATTGTACCCGACCCGAACCCGAACCCGACATGAACACAAATTGATTTTATGTTATAATATATGCGTATATAAATATTTGATATTATATTTAAATTATATTTTAAAAAGTTAAATTTAATATAATATATTTTGAAATATTGTAAAGAAAAATAATAATTATTTCGGGTTTGGATTTTCGGATTCGGGTTCGGGTTCGGATTTTGAATTTTTGGTCGGGTTCGGATTTGTATATAGATTTTTAAAATCCATCGGATTTGGGTTCGGATTCGGGTTTGGTAGTCGGGTTCGGGTTCGGGTTTTTGAAAATCCTCCCCGAATCTGACCCGTTGATATCTCTACCTTCAACCATTCAAGTGCAAAAAAAAAAGAAAAAATGACAAATTGAAGAGAAATTTGCAGTTTTCTCACTCTTTTCCTTATTTCTAATGGGTTTGGATGCATACTTTTCGAAAGTTTTTAAATTTTGATTATTTTAGACCAAAAAGAATCTGGCCGTATCCCCCGTATTTCCCCGTGTCCCTCCCGTATCCGAGCCGTATCCGATATTCTTTTTATTTTTTAAAATACCAGATACTTCATTCCCGTATCGGACACGTATCGGACGTGTATCGGGCGCATATCGGTATCCGATACGTATCCGATATAGGTACGGCGTGAAATTTGAAGTATCCGTGCTTCATAGGATATACTATTTTGAGCTTTAGATTTC
>CM054941.1:22168593-22237434 GCA_029168755.2 Tillandsia fasciculata
AACATCTGATGTGATGGAACATCTGAGGGAGGGATCGGCGCAACTAAAGTATCAACCTGAGTACTCAGAGTAGCATGGGACGTCATATGAATGAAGTGATGCTGGCTGAAATCGAAAAAGAAGAAGTCTGATGTCGAGGGAACGTCCGGAATGAAAAATCGGAACGGATGCAGACGAAAAATCGTATGCAGGCGTGGAGTTGGAGGGAATATCATCCGGAGGTGGCTCTGGATGTGTGTACAGAAGCAGCTAATATAGGGAGTCTCTCTAAGACTCTCTCCATGTCCATCCGTATATATCCTAGAGCGTCAATCAATCCAGACGGCTTGGAGATCATCCATCAAATGTCCTAGACTCCGTACAGAACGGCGCAAGAGTATCCACATATAAAAATAACACCATAATAAACGAGCTTTATATAAACCACTACTAATATATAGGAAAAAATTATTAATGATCTTACCCAAAGTCGCTCGATATGCCCCCGCGGCAGAAAAAGGGAGTGGAGGGTCGCTGTTACGGATGAGAATTCCACCTCCTTGTGATATCCCAGTACCACTGCATATACAAGGAGGTGGCTCGTGCTGGATCTGGGTCGAAACGAATGCACTCTGCTCGCAATATGTCTAGACGATCAGTCCATCGGAGAATATAAGAAGAATGGATATACCCAGTCCTCTCCCGAGCTACCCATGCGAGGAAATCCGCCCGTATAGCCTCCACAGGCTCTGGTTATGCTGAACAATCCAAATAACGGCGGAAACGCGATCAGGTAGATGTAACTCCACTCTGGAAAAACAAGCAATATCAAGCATCTGGCCTGATAATGCGGAGTCCTCAAGACAAAACGGTGGAAGAGCCCATGCAACATCTCCTCAGTATAAGGAGCCAAGTAACCTGCGAAAAATTAATAAATTTTAATTAATATAAATTCAAAATTAATCTATATGTAGTAACTTACAAAAATTGACATACTTGAGATCCACGCTGCTGATCAAGCTCGTCCGATAAAACTCAATATCGGTCGCTCCTGACATTCCTCGGAAAACGTAAACTCGTATTCCATCTGCAAAAAAAGGAAAAAAAAAGATAAGACATTATATCACAATACCACAAATCAATGATGCAAATATTGTATTACTCATCGAGACATATAAATATTTAACGTACCGAAATCCGAGCGGACAATCATCGAGATCTGGCGGATGGCGGAGCCCCAACTCTGTCGGGACGGCCGATATGTTATATGGTCCCACGCCCAGATCTATACAGAAAAAAACAGATATTTAGATACTGGTAAAAAAATTAAGATTAAGATTATATATGTCTAATGCGAACCGTAGTGATTTTACCTGTAATAAAGTACCGAATGCACAAACACTCGTCCTCCCCTCATCGATTGCATTCCCTATTGAACGATATAGATGGGCCAAAAGTAGCTGCGCCCAAGCTAGCCCGCCACATTCTACAAAATTCTTAGTAGCGGTAGCCACTTGAGATGTACCCGATATCCAGTGGTGTTTGGAATAAGCTGCATCCAATTTGACTAATATATTATGCGCGTGCAGCAGCTGCAACCATGGCTGGCGGAGCATCTAGGGGGACATGATGAAAGTGCTTGAAATAACCAGTCTACTTGATCTGACCCTTTCTCGATACTATCTGGCTGCATCCCTAGAAGTGTATGACATAAATACGGCCAGTCGCCAGATGCTCGTCCCGTGACAGGCTCGCCAGAAACTCGTAGTCCAGCTAAATGGCCACGTCGCGCAGCGTCACTGTATCTCGCCGTGGCGTAAAATGGAATGTCTCTGTCTAGCGTCTCCATCGCTCGTCAATGCGCCTAACAGAGCCTGATCTAGCTGAATGCGTCTGAGGCGAGAGACATAGAAAAAACCAGCCTGTCGTAGTAGGTCCACCCCCCCGGATGCTCCAGTCCACGAGTTCAGTTTACGGCCATGCTCCCGCCACTGAACTGGTACGTACCCCTACACACACAATAAATATATTAGATTTAAATTTCATAAAAATATATAGTATGTAGTTTATAAATGAACTGACCTCGGCTCGTACATAGCTCGAACGGTGACTCGCCTGGTCTGATAGAACTGAAGGATCAACTGGCCCGATCTCCTCGTGATGGTCCATCTGCAAAACAAAGTATACAAACTATTAGCCTTTCATTAGAATGTGGTAATATAATTTGAGAATTTTTAAATTTATAAGTAGACAACCATAAGCAAACAACCTAATTACCTCTACGTCTACGACTTTCCGTTCTTCTATCTTGATTATTAGGACAAGTACTCCTATAATGTCCCTGTTGTTTACAAATCGAGCATTTAGTCCTTCGCATCCCCTCTCTATCGTCCATGGCATTTCGAATACGTGTGGATTTGGGACGGCCTTTCTTCCTTCTTATAGGTGGGGGCGCCAACGGTGGTCCTTGAGGTCGTGGCCAGCTCCTTTTGTCAGGAACAGGATGGAATTGTGGGGCATAAGCATTACGGTAATAGTCACATGTATACCATTCAGAACATAAAGTATAGTAGTCAATGTTCATATGACCATTACTGCAAACGGCTAAAAGATGTGAGCATGGCAATTTAGTTAATTCAAATTGTCGGCACGAACATGTTGAGCTTACCCATTAAGAATTACCTCATACATATGATCTCTAGTACTAACTTGAAATTCCATTGGCCGTACCGAGTTACATCATATCCTCTAGCGAGTGTCATATTTTGTCTAACTACGGCTTCTTGTTTTGGTGCCAATATTGTTGAGTATGTCTCACCCTTCTCACGACGCTTCAGAAAATAACTGTTCACCTTAAAGAATGTAGCTGCCACAAATGCCGTGATAGGCAAACCACGTGCATCTTTAAGTACTCCATTTAAACTCTCTGACATATTGGTCGTCATTACCCCAAAACGCCGACCTCCATCGAATGCCTTCGCCCAATATTCCCTTTCTCCTTGAAGCTCGTGCACCCACTGCCAAGCTTCCGGATTGATCTCTTTTAATTGGTCCTTTTGCTCATAATATTCTCTTGCGGTTGCAGCACATCCTATACCCGTATAAAATTTATTGAGTAGGTTTTCATTTTTAAACCCCGCTTTTTTCATATTAGCTTTCAAATGGCGGAGGCACCAACGGTGAGTATGACCATCGGCTCTCGAAAACTCCTCAAGAACAATCTCTTTTAGCCCAGGGAAGCGGTCTGAAATCAGACAAATAGATCGAGCACCTGTCACAAAATACTTTAAATGACGTAAAACCAACGCCAACTAGCCGCATTCTCTCCCTCACAAATAGCAAAAGCCAACGGGTACAATCCATTGTTTGCATCTATAGCCGTTGCAATCAATGCATGCCCCTGATACTTTCCATACATATGAGTTCCATCGATGCTCAACAATGGTAAGCAAGAAGAGAAACCGGTAATTGACGGCCCAAACGCCCAAAATAAGCGTCCAAACTGCCTAACCCCATCTGGCGGGGCCTGTTATCGAGCCGCCATTTAGTCCCCGGGTTCGCGCGCTCCAACGCGGATAAAAACCGACCAACATCGGTGTATGATTCCTCCCAACCACCAAAAATGATCTGTAATGCTTTATTTCTGGCCTGCCACGCCTTCGAATATGGAATCGTCACATGCAATTCAGAACGCATTTTTACTTGTATTTGCGCCGGCGTCAAAGAAAGTTTGACTTTCAATGATGGAAGAATGCGTGCACATATAAGAGATGATGTACAATTTCTATGGGCAGTGTTCACCACCGGAAGTAGACAAGTATGCTGCCCGGCATATGTTTTGACTCTAAAATAATTCGCATCCTTTGGTATCGAAGCATGTAATCTCCAAGGACACGAGTCAACCATGCATCTCACTGTATAAGCTTTTGTGGTCGACTTTAACACTTTCATTTGCACGTTGTGAGAAATGTGCCATTCCTCAAGAGTATGCAATAAACTTGATTTGTCACTGAACACACGCCCAACCCATGATCCATCAATAGTAGGAGGGGACTCTTCAATTTGAGCACGATCGAATTCAGTGGGATCGATTTCATACTGATCCATCCATTCGGCATCATCTACAAACTGCTCTGGATGATCTATGAACTCGACACCTTCATCTGGATCATCTACATATTCATTATTTGCGGTTGGATCAGCGACATCAGCGTATATGATATCTGAAAGGACCCCCAGTCCGCCGTCATGATCCGCATCACTGTAGTGAACTTCCGCCACCCCAGGATGCTCATCATCCTCATGATCAGTATTATGTTGTTCTTCAAAATTCTTGTTGCACTTCCGCTTGCTCCACTTGGTGCACCTCCGCTTGAGTCTGATTTTGTATCCTCTCAAACTCGGTTACGGCATGATAGGATCCAAATCATGTACATCTCCCAACGGATAGGATCCCAAGTCATGCACATTGTGAGAAGACGGATTTCTGCATATATTTTTCATTATTAATCTCTGCTACAAAAGTTATATAATAAAAATAATTATAATGTATGCTAACCCATATTCGTATGTATCGTTTTGTTGTCCACCAAGTGGAGCGAGCGATCTGGATGTCGTGGCACGATCACTACTAGATGGGAGAGACGGAGGACGGACAACTCCGTACTCTCTGCAATTGAATAATTAATCAATTTAACGTTTATTTTAACTAAAAAATTATATAAAGCCACAATTTGTAATACTAACCTAGATATATTTGCTCCACCTCCGATGTCATCATGAAATGGTTCTCTTTCAGCCATAGGAGATATTACATCTACGTCTAATTCACTATTTAACATTCTTGAATAATAGCCGTGAGATGCAACCATCTGCTTCTCAATGTAGATTATCAAGCATGAACAATTCCTTGATAATGCCATCATACCACACAATGAGTCATCATCCGTAATTTCGATCACATCATATTGATTTCCTCCCATTGGATATCGAACTTTAATAATTAGAAGCCACTCATCTCTTCTTATATTGGTAATTCTATACATTTTTCTCTCAAAATCCCTAAATGTAATATTCATTGGAATGCCACTTAATTTCTTACGACCTCCAATATACTGTGGATTATAATCTTGTATAACAAGTTGTCCATCCCAGTTAACACTAATAGCTACATTTTGAGCCATCCTAATTTCAACAAAAAATAATATTCAGAAAAATAATTACTAAAAATATGCTTCAGATTCACATGATCTAAAAAAAATGTGTCTAGCACAAGAAAAAATGGCAAATACAAAACAGCACAACCACAAAGGGTTGCTTCAAAAAATTATCTTGTGTACCTCGAAGTAGAAGTGTTGTTAAAATTAACTTGGGGCGCAGCTGTTAGAAGTGTTGTTAAAATTAATTTGAAAGAAATTTGTTCCGCTGTGATGTTTCAGATCCATATACGAACAACTTCACTAATTAAATATATTTTTTTTAAATTAGTAAACTCGTGAAAAAAAATTGCAACAATTAATCACCACCATCTACTAAAGTAGTTGGTTAGAATCTTAGTCGCAATCATATTACAATTTGTATACTAAATTATTTCTTTCACCGTACTGTTTTATTGTAATAGCATATACTAACTATAATTCCAAACGATTCAGGGGTCTCGCATTCATCAAAAACATGGCCATTAGCCACAGACTGTTATGTTAATGGATCCCACAGTTCCATTTGTTGAAAAGTAAATAAATCCAGTAAATTTTTCTGACTGCTCCATTACTCATGTGATGCAGTAGAGGGTTGCTTCAAAAAATTTTCTGGCAATGTTGATACAATGCCAGAAAAATCAGCATGTACAGAATACTTACAAGGATACTTACAAGGATACAGTAATTACAGCATTTACAGGAAAAAAAAATTTCCACCATGCAGCATTTACATAATACTTACAAGGATAAATTACATTTACATATTAATTTACCTAATGACTCTCTAGATTACATTTATAACTTTGCAAGCACATGGAGTACTAGAGGGAAGAATGTACCTCGAAGTAGAAGGAGAGAGAGCTCGAGCTCAAAATGCACTGTGCGGTAGTGTGCGGGAGTAGTGTACGGGAGTAGAGAGAGAGAGAGAGAGAGAGGGTGCGGGAGTAGTGTGCGGGAGTAATGTGCGAGAGGGGGTGATCCGCGCGGTAGTGTGCGGGAGTAGTGTACGGGAGTGAGAGAGAGAGAGAGAGAGAGAGAGAGAGAGAGAGAGGGTGCGGGAGTAGTGTGCGGGAGTACTGTGCGGGGGGAGTGAGCGGGAGAAGAAGAAGAAGGAGAGAAGAAGGAGAGAAGAAGAGGGTGCGGGCGGCGCGGCTAGGGTTAAGTTATTGAAAGCGGTGAACCATTCACCGCTTTTAAAAGCGGTAAACGGTTCACCGCTTTTAAAAGCGGTAAACGGTTCACCGCTTTTAAAAGCGGTGAATCATTTACCGCTTTTAAAAGCGGCAATTCGTTCACCGCTTTTAAAAGCGGTAAATGATTTACCGCTTTTAAAAGTGGTAAACCATATGCCGTTTTCATAGGGTTTACAATTTCCTGTAAGCTTATAAAAGCGGCAAATGGTTTGCCGCTTTTAAAAGCGGCAAACCATTTGCCGCATAAGACTATTTTTGTAAATATTTTTTTCAGAAGCCTATTTTTATAATTATAAAAAATTTTAAGATTATTTTTAAAAAAAATTCGTTTTTCAAACTTTTTTTTAATCACCTTTTTAATTATGTTTGTAGAATTCTTCCTATAAAAGCCTGGTTAAGAATTACTATGGTAAATTAGTTGAACATGTTGTTAAGTGCTAAAAGCCAAGGATTTAAATTTCTATCGGCTCAGTCCGTATTCACTATACCATATCATACCAACAAGATACCGACACGATGCAGCTCCCAAAATTTACTTTTTTAAAAAATTACTAAATAATTTTCTCAATAAAATTCAAAAGATTTGATAAACATACATAATAAGTAATTAAAAAATTTTATTATTAAAAAAAATAAACATTTCAATATTTCATGCCATTATGTGTTAGGACACATGTATTTTTTTATCACTTGCACTCATTGGCAAGGCTCGGCACATACCGTGCCGGCAAATTTTCGGCATGATCCCGTGCCACGGCACTTAAATCCTTGCTAAAAGCTTTTTCTTAAGGCACTCCATCAAACATCCTATTTTAGCAAAAGGTTTAAAATAGAGCTTATGATTTGGATATCTAAAATTGTATTTGGGAGCTCTTCCAAAACATAAAGAAGAAATTTTGTACATAAGCCACCCTCAAGATAAACAAATTTGAGTGAATAATCCTCAAAAGTTGGTATCTGAACCAACCACATTGCAAACCATCAGACTGCTTAGCTCAAAATAACCATTGCACAAACACCTTCTAAATATAGGCCAACATTGCACCAGAGTTAATATTTTGTGGGGTATCTTCCTTAATTTACCACATCACTTTATGCATCCAATAATGATGTCTTTATGATGGTTATCTTCATCAATCATAAACAAAGTATTAAGTTGCCTGCAGTTTGATCAAGCAAAGGCAACTCACTATAAATGTAGACAGGTTTGTCGATGAAGAACTCGTAAATAATCTCATTTATTATAACAAATTTATGAAGGAAGAACAACCACAACTATCTTTGCAAGAAGTGCTGCAAAAATTGACCTGAGAACAGATGGATTTGATTTCAATTTGAAGAACAAATAATTCTCTACCATAGTAGGAATGTAAAACCCCACTACCTCGCGTAATGAAAGAAGAATAAAATGAATCAAGGTTTGTTTTTCTTTTCTTTTTTAGTCTTGTTTTGATTTGAGATATCTCACTTATTAATTGGCATAATTGTGTGTTCTATCAATGAAATGGACCGATTGTGACACCCTAATAGTCCCACAGCAGGTGAGAATGAAATTCTGATTGTGATTATAGGAGGCCGCTATTATTGCTAGTGTGTTGAGTCGTTACATTTGGCATCAGAGCCGGTTCACTAGTCGAAAGTGTGAAGTGAACCTCACATCGAATTTAGAGCCGCACACTCTAATTCCAATCACAATTTCGTTTCCATCCGATGTGGGACCATTAGGGAGTCACACCAATTTTGAACAGAGTTAATTTTAGTGGAATACCCAATTCAATTGACCGAAATAAGGTGTCGATGGACTCAATGCTTGATCGAAATAATTTAAAATTTAAATCAAAACGAGTAAAAGTTGAAGGGGGTGTTGTCAATGCAAAAATAATAAATAATAAAATTGGGAGGTTCATTTCCAAATGGGCTACATTTGAAGGGAACCAGGTAAGATAAAAGAAAGCAATACCAGAGAAGGGAATAAAGTATCTGGGGTTTGAAATCAAAGAGGAGAGTGTTACCACATATAGCTTGTTACCACATAAAGCTCATATTTAATTTGTATAGTTCATTAGTTTCCATATTCATTGTAATTGTATATTTCCATATTCATTATATTTCTTTAATTAGATTGCACGGCTGTAAAAGGAAAGAGATGAGCATTGTATATATACCTATAAATTGAATAAGAAGAAAAGAAGAGACAATCATCTTTTTCAATCAATATTCTATCATGGTATCGGAGCCCTGGTTTTAGAAGCTTTTTTGGTTTGTTTGGATTGTTCTGCTACTCTCTTTGGATCAGAGATTCTGAAACAAACAGTGAGCCGCAGCGCAGTGGTGGCAGATCTGTGCACGGGTGCAGTACCTTTACGTTTTGGAATTTGGCGTGGAAAGGTAGCTCACGATTTCGGTAAAATTTTAGCTTTCTTTGGTGATTTTTTTTTCTTGGTGCGAACTATTTTTATTTCTTTGCAATGGCGAGTAGCACTCCCGAATTTTGTGTTAAGTTTACAGAAAAAAATTATACCGCATGGGAGTTTCAATTTCAATTGTTTGTCACTGGAAAGAAGTTATGGGGACATATTGATAGCACTGTTCCAGCTCCTACGGATGCCACACAATTGTCGCAATGGAAAGTCAAAGATGCTAGGGTGATGTCTTGGATTATTGGGTCATGTGATTCTCAAATTATTCTTAATTTACGTCCATATAAAACTGCTAAAGACATGTGGGCATATTTAAAAAAAGTTTACAATCAAACACATTCTGCAAGAAGGTTTCAATTGGAGTGCGAGATTGCAAATTACACTCAGGGAGGATTATCTATTCAAGATTATTTTTCCGGTTTTCAACAATTATGGACTGAATTTTCTGATATTGTTTGTGTTATCGTGTCGAAAGATTCTCTCCATGATGTAATGGCTGTTTATGAGGTTAGCAAGTGCGATCAATTTTTGATGAAATTGCGATCAAATTTTGAGAACGTTCGTTCTAATCTGATGAGTCGTCATCCTCCTCCTTCATTGGATATATGTTTTGGTGAATTACTTCGTGAAGAACGTCTTTTTACACAAGCCACTCTGGAACAAGAAAGGTTGACTAAAACACCTATGGCATTTGTGGCTCAAGGAAAAGGCCAAGACAGGGATATGAGTAAAGTTCAGTGCTTTCGTTGCAAGAATTATGGTCACATTGTTGCAAATTATGCTAAGAAATTTTGCAATTACTGCAAAAAGCCTGGACATATCATCAAAGAATGTTCAATTCGGCCCCAAAATCGTCAGACTGCATTTCAAGCTTCTACTACTAATCCTTTTACAGGTCAAATTCCAGCTGGAACCTCAACAGCAGTCAATCACAATGCTGAGCAAACAGTCCGCACTCCTGAAATGGTGCAACAAATGATTATTTCGGCCTTTTCAGCTCTAGGACTTTACGGTAATGGTAATTCTCCATCTAAATCTTGGGTTATTGATTCTGCGGCATCAAATCATATGACTGGCTCGGTGGCTTTGCTTAAAAATGTCCGCACATATCGTGGTTCAAAACATGTCCAGGTTGCTAATGGACACACCTTACCTATTACTGCTGTAGGAGATATTACTCCAACTCTCAACAATGCTTTTGTATCACCTGGACTCTAATAATCTTCTTTCAATTGGACAATTAGTAGAAAATAACTATGATGTACATTTTTCTCGTGGTGGTTGTTATGTGCAGGATCAGGTGTCGGGGACGGTGATTGCGAAGGGGCCTAAAGTAGGACGACTGTTTCCACTCCAACTTTCCATTCCTAATCATGTTGCTTTGACTTCTTCTACTATTATCAATAAAAGTGAAAGGTGGCATAAACGTTTGGGACACCCTAATTCTGATATTTTGTCTTATTTATTGACTTCTGGTTTATTGGGCAATAAAGATAAATTTTGTTCTTCTCGTGCTTCCTTTGATTGTTCTACTTGTAAGTTAGGAAAAAGTAAACTGCTTCCATTTCCTATTGCTGGTAGTCATGCGAAAAATTGTTTTGATATTATTCATACTGATGTGTGGGGAATTGCACCTGTTATTTCTCATGGTCAGTATAAATATTTTGTAACATTTATTGATGACTATAGTCGGTTTACTTGGATTTATTTTCTCCGTTCTAAATCTGAAGTTTTTTTAACTTGTAAATCCTTCCTAGTGTATGTCGAAACTCAATTTTCTGTTACTGTTAAGATTCTTCGATCTGATTCTGGTGGAAAATACATAACTAATGCATTTCATGATTTTCTGAATCAAAAAGGCATTTTGTCACAGCGTTCATGTCCATATACGCCTCAACAAAATGGTGTGGCCGAACGAAAGAATCGTCATCTCTTAGAGGTGGCTCGGACATTGTTACTCGAATCTTCTGTTCCGCCTATTTTTTGGGTAGAAGCATTATCTACAGCAGTTTATCTTATTAATCGACTACCTTCTCGAACTCTTGATCTTGACTCTCCTTATTTTCGCCTTCATCATCAGCATCCTCCCTATCGACATTTGCATACTTTTGGTTGTGTGTGTTTTGTTCATTTGCCTTCTCATGAACGCCATAAGCTTTCTGCTCAATCTGTGAAATGTGTTTTTTTTGGGATATAGTACTAATCATAAGGGGTTTGTTTGCTATGATCCTTCTTTAAAGAGGCTTCGTGTTTCTCAAAATGTTGTTTTCTTTGAGAGTCAACATTTCTTTCCAACTCATGTTAGCTCATCCCCTGAAGTCACTATTCTTCCTACTTTTGATGACACGTCTTCTTCTATTGACCGGTTCAAACCTGGATTTGTCTACACTTGACGTTGTGCACTGCAGCCCCTTCCCGAGCCAGATCCGCCATCTGCTCCTGCCCCACCTTTACCGAGACAATCTACCCGAGTTTGTCGTCCTCCTCCTCGGTATGACTCTTATCATACATCATTTTCTACTGCTTTGTCCTTCATTTCGGTTCCATCTTCTTACTCAGAAGCAGTGAAGCATGAGTGTTCACAGCGGGCAATGCAGGAGGAATTTCGTGCTCTTCAGGATAATCAGACTTGGGACATTGTTAAATGTCCACCTCATGTTAAGCCCATTGGTTGTAAATGGGTTTATTCCATAAAGCTTCGCTCTGATGGGTCCCTCGATCGCTATAAAGCAAGATTGGTTGCCTTAAGCAACCGACAAGAATATGGAATAAACTATCATGAAACATTTGCTCCTGTAGCCAAAATGACTACGGTCCGTACAGTTCTTGCTATTGCCGCCTCACAGGGCTGGCCGCTTCAACAGTTGGATGTCAAAAATGCTTGTCTCCATGGCTCTCCTTGTCGAGGTTTATTTTTTCCTGCTAAATCTCCTGTGCATCTTATTGCTTTTAGTGATGCTGATTGGGCGGGATGTCCCAATACACGTCGCTCTGTCACTGGTTGGTGCATGTTTCTTGGGGACTCTTTGATCTCATGAAAGAGTAAGAAACAAGACCGTGTGTCCAAATCTTCCACGGAGTCGGAATATCGCGCTATGTCTGCTGCATGCTCTGAGATTACTTGGCTTCGAGGTTTGTTAACTGAGCTTGGGTTTCCACAGCATGATCCTACTCCACTTCATGCCGATAACACAAGTGCTATTCAAATTGCCACTAATCCAGTATAACATGAGCGCACTAAGCATATTGAAGTAGACTGTCATTATATTCGAGAAGCTATGGATACTCGTGTCATTTCTCTTCCACATGTTTCCACATCGTTACAATTAGCCGATGTGTTTACCAAGTCTGTCAGTCGCCAGCGCCATCAATTTCTCGTTGGCAAATTGATGCTTCTTGATCACCCAGCATCAATTTGAGGGGGGATGTTACCACATATAGCTTGTTACCACATAAAGCTCATATTTAATTTGTATGGTTTATTAGTTTTCATATTCATTGTAATTGTATATTTTCATGTTCATTATATTTCTTTAATTAGATTGCACGGCTGTAAAAGGAAAGAGATGAACATTGTATATGTATCTATAAATTGAATAAGAAGAAAAGAAGAGACGATCATCTTTTTCAATCAATATTCTATCAGAGAGCACTCTAACACAAAAGTATCCAATTACAGAATATCAAAAACTTTCTACAGATTCACAAGCACAGAATTGAATACAGTTTGTGATGTTTTCAGAATGAACAAATAACAAAACATGCTGCAAGTTTTACTGTTCAATATTTCACACTAAAACAGAGGGGTTGCAAATTTGCCGGCATTCTCTTCAGTTTTTAAACGAGATTGTTAGTCGCAAGCTAAATTCAGCAAAAGAGAGGCATGATGAATCTTTGTTAAACTATATTGGAAAGAATGAATCCATAATATACAAAATCATGACAAGAAACGAAGATATAGCATAGCTCAGTACAAAATAGAGCCATGGAGCAAAAATCAAATGGTTGCAGTATCAGAAGCAACGATTACGACCTTACCTTCTCCTTGTCCAATATGACATTCAAGATCCTTCCGGGAACACAAAATTTTTTTCCTTATTGTCTTCCCTGCCAAATACTTGGAGAGCTTCTCATCCCTCGAAGCTAATCTAAATGCATCATCCTCAGAGCAGGCTTTGTCGACTGCAATAGTTCCTCTGGTCTTTCCATTGATCTGGACGGGGAGCACGATTGTTGTATCTTTCAAATACTCGCTATTGGCCTGAAAAATAAAATTAAAAGAATGTTGGAGAAATGATCCATCACTTGAAGTATATTGGTGCAGGTATAGCGACTAAATTTTTGTTTCAAATAGTATGGCTCACAAAATTAAATAAAGAGGCATTTGCATTTGGATCCCTGCAAAATCATCTATTTATATGAAGTTCGTGAGCCAAGTAGAAAAGTAGCAAGACTGGTATTGATTTCTAGCTCAAATTCTCTTGCAACTTTTACTAACTTCAACTATGCTATAATTGCTTCAGTATATCAATATCTTGCAAAATTTCTCATTGTGTCGCATTTTGTGGAAATTTCCATAATTTAAAGGCAAAGGATACAAAGTTAATAAGCGACGACTAAAAATTATGATTTCCATATCTGGGCCTATGATAAAGTGGTACCTCTGGAAAACATTCGTATGCCAAAGAACTTGAATGCCCGAGCCGAAACCAAAGCTCCTCCGCCATGTGTGGGGCATAAGGTGAAAACAACAAAACAAATGCCTCAATAACTGACTTTGGATGATTGTCCCACTAAGAAGATGTCAAAAAGAAAAATAAAATACAAAAAAATAAATCAGATGGTAGCATTGATGAATTTTAAGCAATCTGTTTATCAAAACAATATATCATTGTGATTTGCAAATGCTAACAATAGTTGAGTAATTCAGTGAACATAGTATAATCATCATCTAAATTTTATTAAAATATATGCAGTAGAAACAATCAATAATTCTTCACAACAAATCAACAATATTTTCATGAAGTAACCAGCAAACAAATAAGTATTTCGGTTTAATATCTAACCGTCGACTATAATAAAAGTTGGGGGTAATTCCATTCGTCATTTGGCATGACTAACCTGGTAAATATCAGACAGAAATACGTTGAACCTGTTGACTTGGCTAAAAGGGTAATATGATCTTTAGGTCATCTATCGATCATTATGATGCAACTACAAGTTCCCACCATTTCATCAAAAAGATGAGAAGTAAATTTTCATTAGCATTTGACGACAAGGATCAATAGAGCTAAGAAAACAATTCAACTATTAAAATACTGATATCCCTTTTAAATGAGATTTATGTTTATTTAAATGGTTTAATCAACGGATCACTTCTTATAAGAAATAAATTGAAGGTAATCACGATTGATCTATCACTTTGGACAAAATAATGGACTGGACATTTCGAATAATAGTATTCAACAAACTTTTCACAATATATGAACCTAAGTAAATAGCAACTGTACAAAAGAAAGAACAATGCAAGCAGTATCTCCATACGGACATACTATTTCAAATTACGTCTAAGTTTAGAAAGTGAAAAAAAAAAAAAAAAAAAAAAAAAAACTATTATAACTTCAAGAATTAGTATTGCATTAATGAGAAAGTACAATAGTGATATAAAATACTTTATCCCATACTAAGCTAATGCCTCAAATGACAGAAGAGACCTTGTATGCAGCATTTATGAACTCCATCATCGCAGAAATTCCAGTATTGAATCTTGTTTCTTGAATTTCTTCTGATACCTGGAGAATCAATAAATACAACAATTAACAGAAGAAGTTTGGTACATCTTCATCTCACAACTTCAAAATTAGACAGTAAATTATTGCCCATTGGTAAAAATTATGGTGCTGTACATCTAGAACAAATTTTGACATATATGCATGCATACTGCATCCACACACATACACGCATGCATGCACACACGCACGCATGCAGGTGCAGGCACTTGCACACGCACATGCTCGTACACATACATGCAGAGAAAGTGAAATAACTAGGGATAAACAGAGCATACTTTCCAATAATAAATCTAGTTTGTAAAAAGGTCCTTTGGGCCTATCTGCAGCAAAAAGACTAATTGCAGAGCGCAACTTCTTATAGAGGAACTTGTCTCAACGTGGACTCCTGCAGATTTCTTCTCAACTATCCAATAGTGCAATAAATTGGAGCTAAAAGAACCATACCTATTGCTAAATTGCAAGAAACTGCTACTACATGATTTTGTAACTTAACCTCCATAGTCAATGTTCCATTAGGCGATATTCATCAGTTTGTTCACAGGTCGATGTGTAAAATATCAGCACAGCAATGTGAAAATCACAATACTTATGGCATTGTACATTTTAACCAAAATCAGAATTTGCTTTCTTGGCCAATGTTAGACTTGAGGTTTGCACTAAACTCTTGGAAGTATGAATAGTTTTAGAACTAAAAATTAGCTTCTTAATTTGTATACATATGCATTTTGCAACTACGTGAGAAAAGCATCACTTTCTTTTTTAATATTAAACAAAGAAAAGGATGATTTAAGTTCATCTGAGCGACCTGATGAAACAAATCATATCATTAAGTTTAAGAGGAATGAAATCTAACCTTTGCAATACATTTGTGAAGAGTGCGACGCTGTTCCATGGTTGGCTCATCGTCTGATGCAATTGTTCCATCTCTATACGATCCATCAGGTAAAGGAGGGCCCACAATCAGCCTCCATGTCCTTGCTAGAAACCGATGTACTCCTTCAATCCCACCAGTACTCCATGTTTTTGAATCTCTGAAGAAAACAGTAAAAAAGTTCAGGGTTTGCGCCTAGTTTGCAAGCGCCTGACTCATACATCAAGTTGATATAGAAAGAACAAGAACCATTTACATATATATCCTTGGAAATTTATTATAAGTATATATCCCTACAATATTTGCACCCTGGATATATGCCCATGAAAATTTTGATTCCTTACATATATATCCATGAATTTAAAAAAGAAAAAGAATGCCCCTTCACAATAATTTTTTTGCAAAAGCAAATTCTACTGTGAGTGGGATGACCACCCAACTCAAGGATACTTGAGTCAGTATTGAATTTTTGAGGGGTATATACAAGGATTTAAGTGTCCTGATATGGAGTCATACCGAGAACTTGTTGGCACGGTACGACACAATGCATACCATACCGTGCCGGTGTGTGCCAGTCACAAAAATATATGTATATTGACACAATATAGCATGAAAATATATATATATATATATATATATATATATATATATATATATATAGACAAATAGATAGAATCCGACTACTAAACTCTTACGAGTACAATAGCCTTCGTACTAATAAATTATTTTTGATAATAGAGCTTTCGAATTTACGATTCATACAATTAAACATGATTTGGAGCATTTGAAACTTCTAAAAACCAAATTTCATAATTATTCGACATTATTTACCTTATGATTAAAAGATCTCAAAATTGAAAATTTTTAAGAGCCAGTATGGGATGCTTGCTAGTTTAACGATATCGGTTGAATTTTTTATAGAAAATTTCATTCACTACACACATACATGAAATGTAGATTTTATAGTACATTTGTAGATATGATTTGGTAGAAATTTATTGGTAAAAAGCCCCATAGGAAAAAGATACCTCAATGGTCCCATGAACATTTCATACAAGCGTAGGGAATCAGCACCATATTCAGAAACGACATCATCTGGGTTGATGACATTGCCGCGACTTTTACTCATTTTGTAGGTGCGACCATTTAAACGAATGTTTGGGTTGTCTTTTAGCACAAAATAATCGCCATCCTTTGTGACCTACAAGAAAATTTGAAATGTGAACTAAAATAAAAACGATTTCCGACTTCAATAATAGTATAATAACACTTATCTATTTTGCACCACACCTTCTCTGCAGGCACTTTTTCTTGGTAATACTCACTTGAACTGGCAGAATCCGCAGAGATCCATCTACCTTCTTGATCTTTAAATGCGGTATATTCAACCTGTTACTACCGTAGTTAGAAAGTAATAAGGCTATTATAATACAGATTTCTTCGGAAAGTAAAGTTACTTACTTCTCCTAGTATCAACCCTTGATTTATCGAGCACTTGAATGGCTCTTTGGTGGAAACAATGCCAATATCATATAGAACCTAAAGCCATATTTAAAAAAGAAAAAGGTGAGCAGGAGCAAAAAAATTACAACCACATAGCAAAAATAAAATGATAATTAAGTTTTGAAAATTCTACCATTTATTTACTCCCAAAGCTCAACTAATCTCTGAAAATACTGTGTTCTAAAAAGCAACTAAATGGATGGGTTCTACCAGATTACAAGCCACACATTGCCAATTAACTTGTATTTGGCAGACTTCTTCAGATCAACTCAGACAGCATACAACCTGAATCAACATTAAGCTACTTTGAGCAAACATTAAAACAATCAAAGAATGTGTAGAGACTGCATATAAGAGGGCAAATAGAATTACACAGATATTGTTACAACCTTCAACAAAAAATAAACATATAAATCAAATAAATAATAAATATATTGTCATAACCTTCAATGAAATTTAAGTTTCAATTAGTTGTAGTTTGAAAAAACCTTGTGCCAGAATCTCGCATAAAGCAAATGTAGGACAGAATGCTCAGCACCACCGACATAAATGTCAACAGGGCCCCAATATCTGATGACAAATCAAACATATTAGCTGCTCCAATAAAGCCTTCCTTTCTTGTGGCTGTAAAGAACAAATGAAAAAAAAAAAACTTCCCTACCTTTCTTTGGCCTTGTCAACCGGAGTAGTGTGATTTTTGGGATCCATGAATCTCAAATAGTACCTAACAAGTTATTTAGAAATCAGAAGTATCATATTTGATGGATACATTATCTGAAAATAGTTTCACCATTTAACTGCTATAATAATAAGAGGAAACCAACAAAATTAAAACCCATCAAACTATTTAATTTATGTGGTTTTCGAATTCCATCCATTAAATAGTTAACAAAAAAGTAATGAAAATACCAGCAGGATCCAGCCCATTGCGGCATTGTACTAGTTTCCCTTCTTGCAGGTTTCCCTGATAAACGATCGACAGTTTTAACCTAAATAAGCTGTCAAGGATCATATCACCTTCGCAAACGGCTTTCCTCAAAGGCCGTCTAATCCTGGACTCTTTCGTCACTGCTAGCGAGATTATCAGCTGGGGCTCGAAGGTGCAAGCAAAGTGCGTCGGAATTAAGGCAGATTTCGAGAAAGCCTTCGATAAGGTGGACTGGAATTACCTAAGAAGCTTACTGATTTGGCTTGGGGCTAACCATAAATGGTGTGGTTGGATTGACCAATGTATCTCTAATGGTAAGATCGCGATCTTGGTTAACGGTGTGCCCTTGAAGTGGATCAAACTCAAGAGGGGTCTTCGACAGGGAGACCCACTTTCCCCCTTTCTGTTCCTGATTGTAGCCGAAGGTCTGGCTAGAATGATGGAGAAAGCAACTAGAAACAACCTGCTGAGAGGAGTGGGGCCAACCCACGATGCTAAAATCGCCATCATTCAGTACGCGGACGACACCTTCTTCTTCTGCGAGGCCAAGAAACGACAATTACGAAATCGGCAGGTTATCTGGCAGATTTTCGAATGGGCTTTCGGTTTAAAGATCAACAGAAGTAAGTCCAAGCTGTTCTTCCTGGGGAGTAACGGGCACAAAGGGAAGAGGCTGGCTAAGTTCATTGAGTGCAAAGCGGGATCTCTGCCAACCAAGTATCTAGGGCTTCCTTTGTCTAAGGGACGAATCCGGAAGGAGGACTGGAGGTGCATCATCAGCAAGATTGAAGATAAGATTGAAGGTTGGCAGTAAGGATTTAAGTGCCGTGGCACGGGGTTGTGCCGAAAACTTGCCGGCACGGTACGGCACGGTGCGTGCCGAGCCGTGCCGATGAGTGCCGGTCACAAAAATACATGCGTGCCGACACATAATGACATGAAATATTTATTTTCTTTAGCAACAAAATTTTTTAATTGCTTATTATGTATCTTTATCAAATATTTTGAACTTTATTGAGAAAATTACTTAGTAAATTTAAGAAAAAAGAATTTTGAACTGTGTCATCGGCACCAGGGCTGTATCGTGCCGGTATCTTGTTGGCACGGCGGATACGGCTCGTGCCGATGGATACTTAAATCCTTGGTTGGCAGGCCAAACTCCTCTCCCAGGGAGGGAGACTGATCTTTGTTAACTCAGTTTTTGTCTAACCTCCCTCTCTACTTCCTCTCCGTGTTCAAAGCTCCAAAATGGGTCATACAGCGCATTGATTCACTGCGGAGGGCGTTCTTCTGGCACGGCCTCTGTCTTGTTAATTGGAAGACGGTTTGCAGGGCGAAAAGAGATGGTGGGCTAGGAGTCCTAGAGCTGGAGAACTTGAACAATGCTCTGCTGGTCAAGTGGTGGTGGCGCTTCTTCACATCTGCTTCGTCCGCCTAGGTTCATTTGCTTCTCAGGTTGTATTATGGCCGACGCCGCCCTCTGCATGAAGGGAGCTCCTTTAAACGGTACTCTCAGTGGTGGAGAGGAGTTTTACGAACGAAAGATCTGTTTATTTGCAGCACGTCCCGTTCGGTACGCGATGGTTGTTGGACGTACTTCTGGTCTGACATTTGGTTTGGGAACACCTCCCTCCGCTGCCTTTTCCCTAGTATTTATGCAGCGGTCCGCAATAAAGCCTGCCGGGTTTCTGATTGCTTTGGTCGCAATGGTTGGAGGAGGAGAAAAACACTGGCAGGTTTCGCAACATCCACTGTGCGAGACAGCGTGTTGCTCCAGAGCTTAACCAAATCCCTGTCCAGGGTCACACTTTCAAATGGAAGGGACATTTTCAAATAGAGATGGTCACACTCTGAAGTCTTCTCGGTGAATTCCTTGTATCGCTTCCTCCAGGATTCTAGCGTGCGGGAAAAAGGATTTAAGAGACTATGGGCTATCAAAATCCCCTTAAAAGTCAAAATTTTCATCTGGCTAGTGCTTAAACGCAGGGTGCTAACAATGGATAGACTGCTAAAATGGGGTTGGACGGGGACCACCAACTGCTCCTTCTGCCTATGCTTGGTGGAATCCGCGGATCACCTTTTTGCCTCATGCGAGGTGGTACGCTTGTTGCTAGCCTACCTGCTTCCGAACCTTGTGTCCGTCAGTGGTTTCACGTCAGTAAGTGCGCTGTGGGATGAGTGCGCGATCAGTTGGAACACCCGAGGGCAGGGGGACCTCATCGCCATCGCGGCGGCTAGGTGGGCTGTCTGGTTGGAGCGTAACAGCAGAAAGTTTGAGTCGGTCTCCCACAACCCGGGAGCTCTGAGCTCCTCAGCTCGGGACCTGTCCGAGTCCTGGATCGCGTTGTGCCCTTAGTAGTTTTTTTTTTTTTTTTTTTTTTTTTTTTTTTCCGAGGCCTGGTTGCCTCGACTTTTGTAGCTAAATTCATCCTTGCAATGAATGAAGCGGCAGCATGCTGCCTTCCCTCAAAAAAGTTTTAACCTAAATAAGAAGATGGAACTATTTAATTTATGTAGTTCCTTGAATTCAAACTCCCATTAGGTTGCACGATTCAATGCTTTCCCAAACTTCATCATGTTTCACTTAGGAGTATTACATGAAATTTACAAGTTTGCGCTTATTGGGGCCGAAATGCGCCGTTGGCCGTTGACCTGGTCCGGTTCACGATTGGCCTATAGATTGACCTTCTGAATGTGATGCGCCACGTGCCAAACAATTAGGCCGAGGAGGGATCCGCTCGGTCGGGTTCTTCTTAATCAGCTTATAAAGCCGATGACCGATTATTTATCTCGGTCTTTATCTTCAATCTTAACTAATTATTTATCTCGGTTCTTATCCTCAATCTTAACTGATTATTTGTGACACCCCAATAGTCCCACATCGGATAAGAATGTGGATGTGTTTGGGTATATATAAGACATGAACACTAGTAATAATAACTGGGCTTAAGTATTTTTTGTTATAGTTTGGGCCCAACGAGTTATTATTGCCGGTGGGTCGGGTCTTTACATTAGGTATCAGAGCCAATAACCAGCCGGAAATGTGTGGTGAGTCTTAGCTAAACCTGGGTCTAAATGGCAGGGCTAGCGAGACAAGTCTCACAACACCTGGTGATCTTGGGCTGTTGTATGTGTGTTTGGGCTGGCGAGGACGTTAAGCCCAAAACGGGGAGAGTCTATGACACCCCAATAGTCCCACATCGGATGGAATGTGGATGTGTTTGGGTATATATAAGACATGGACACTAATAATAATAACTGGACTTAAGCATTTTGGGTTGTAGTTTGGACTGTAGTTTGGGCCCAACGAGTTATTATTGCTATTGGATCGGATCGTTATATTATATTGCTAGTGGATCGGGTCGTTATATTATTTATCTCGATTTTTATTCTCAATAGCCGATGACCGATTCTCAATTGGCTTGTAATATTTATTTCCGTCCTTATTCTCAATCTTAACCGATTATTTCAAATCAATTAACTTATTGACAGATTTTTACGTCACTTGTCACCTTTGATTCAGCTCAACCGGCTCGGTCATATCGACCGTTTCACTTGCCACATGGCGATTTTTTTGGTTTCAACCGTGCCTTAGAGAGAGAGATTTGAGCTTTTATTTGTTAAAAAAAAAAAGAAGGAAAGATAAGAATTTTTAATCTTTATAAGTTGATAAAAAAAAAAAAAAAAAAAATCATCCAATAAACCAAGCAAACTCCTTAGTACAACTCAAATTGCTTGTACACACTCCATATAACACATCATAAACCAAGTAAACTCCTTTGTCTAACTCAAAACTGCTTGTGCATACTCCCACAACACATCAATCACTTTTGCACTACTGCTATTGAGTGAGATGAGCCATTGCTTCCACTAAAACAGGCCTAAACCTTGTGACATTAAGCCTCACATTTTGCTGCCCCAAGTATACTTTGGCTAAAGCTCCCCAACCTTGCTTGTGCAATGACATGGGGTCTTTAAGCACAGGGTGGTCCCTTGGATAAAGCTCTATGAGAGTGCTCTCCTCTTCACTTATACTATATTGCAAGTATTTTAACTTCATGTCTGTTGCAGGTATCCCATAGTCTATCATACTCATATCCTCAATCATACCAAATGGGACTACTTGTATGAGCACTCCATTAGTAGGGATGAAAAAAGAGTTGGTGAGCCCCGCGCCATGAACACCCATCATCACGTCGCATGAGTTCACGATCTGCGCGAATTGCCCCACCGTTGTGAGGACTGAGGACTCCCCGACGACGACTTCGAACCCTAGCCCGTCCGCCATTTGAGCAACTTCGTCGACATTTACTAGCCGTCGAGTGCGATTCCTTGCTATGATCAAAAGCCTTGGCTTCTTGTTTGTAGGGTTTTCGCGCAAACTTATCGGCGAATCTCGATCTAGAGCGAAGGCCGCCCGTAGGAGCTTCGTGAAGTCGACCATGGAGTAGTTATTCGGAGCTCGCGAGGGGTCGATGCTTAAAGGCTTGTGGTTATGTAGGCCTACAATTACATGAGGATAACAATGAACTTTAACCTCTTCACCGAGATCGATAACTTCGTAGTTCGAGAGCTTCTTAAAAATCCTTTCGTATTTGTGAACCCACCAAATATGCATTTCTGATATAAGGAATTGAACTTCGCCGTCGAACTGTCGAGAAGTTATGAAGAGAGGAATCAATACATCATTGAAGTCATGGAAGAAGTTTCCGGTGTATCCTCTTGTCCCGAGGACAATGGCGGGGATGCTATGATTTACAGTGCATGTAGGAGCATCAGAAGGACCATGCATAGATGTTATGGTAAGTCCTCGAGTTCTTTCCATTAACTTGATGTTGTTTTTTTGAGCATAAGGCTTGACATGCCAAGTCTCGTTTGTTGCCGAAGTGTCGCCTTGGAAGGAATTAATGAAGTATATAGAAGAAGAATTGCCATGAATACGAACATCGCCGTCCATTTCACACACATCAGATCTTCGATCTGAGAAGTCGCAGATTTGTTTCTTCTGAGGCTTCACATTTTCAATCTGTTCACCTCCTACAACATGATCCCATATACACATGTATTAAATATATATATATATATATATATATATATATATATATATATATATATATATATATATATATTGGTCAAAGTATTTTTTTTTTTAAAAAAAAGGTTGGCTAAATACTGATGAATTTTCTTCAATCCATCCTCTATATTCTGATGCTTCAACTTATTCAGACTCTCAGTATGACAGATGAGAAAGAGGATAACATATAACATGAATCTGAAAATCTCTGTGCCTATTTGGCCCAGCTTCTCAATACTAATCGCAAAGCGAAAGTCAAAAGTTCGAGAGCAAGTATCTAGAGCTTCTGGTCCAGCTTCTCAATACTAATTGCAAAGCGAAAGTCAAAAGTTCGAGAGCAAGTATCTAGAGCTTCTGGCTAAGGCAGAAAGTCGAAATACTGACCAAACTTAAAATATGAAGCTTTAATTTGAAACTTGTGCTTCAGTCTCCAACTAGTGGAAACTTTAATTAAAGCTCCACGGAAAGCTCTGCTCTAACTGCATTTGTCATGCAAAGCTCTGCTCTAACTGCATTTGTCATGCCTTGCCCTGCACGCACTTGCACAAACAGTTTTCATTAAATAGTGTACTCCTCAATTAATCTGTCCTAAAGTACAGTTCTAGTGAAATCTAAAGCTTAAAATAGTATATCCTATGAAGCACGGATACTTCAAATTTCACGCCGTACCTGTATCGAATACGTATCGGATACCGATATGCGCCCGATACACGCCCGATACGTGTCCGATACGGGAATGAAGTATCTGGTATTTTAAAAAATAAAAAGAATATCGGATATAGCTCGGATACGGGAGGGACACGGGGAAATACGGGGGGATACGGCCAGATTCTTTTTTGGTCTAAAATAATCGGAATTTAAAAACTTTCGAAAAGTATGCATCGAAACCCATTGGAAATAAGGAAAAGAGTGAGAAAAATGCAAATATCTCTTCAATTTGTCATTTTTTCTATTTTTTTGCACTTGAATGGTTGAAGGTAGAGATGTCAACGGGTCAGATTCGGGGAGGATTTTCAAAAACCCGAACCAGAACCCGACTACCAAAACCGAATCCGAACCCAAATCCGATGGATTTTAAAAATCTATATCCAAATCCGAACCCGACCAAAAATTCAAAATCCGAACCCGAACCCGAACCC
Source organism: Tillandsia fasciculata (assembly GCA_029168755.2). NCBI lineage: Eukaryota > Viridiplantae > Streptophyta > Magnoliopsida > Poales > Bromeliaceae > Tillandsia > Tillandsia fasciculata. Next base: position 22,192,691 of record CM054941.1, read on the forward strand.
GAAAATCCAAGCCCGAAATAATTATTATTTTTTCTTTACAATATTTTAAAATATATTATATTAAATTTAAATTTTTAAAATATAAATTTAAATATAATATCAAATATTTATATACGCATATATTATATAACATAAAATCAATTTGGGTTCATGTCGGGTTCGGGTTCGGGTCGGGTACAATGAAAATCCATATCCAAATTCAAATCTGTCGGATTTTCATTTTTTATATCCATATCCGTTTAACATCGGATAAATCCATTTCGTTCAAATTCGGATTCGGATAAAATTTCGGGTATCCGTACCCATTGACATCCCTAGTTGAAGGTGATCCCTCTCGTTCTATATTCACACAGTATTAAGCTATAGTTCATTCATTTACCGGTTATGTTTTACTTTTTTTTTTTTATCTAATTTATCAACCTAGAACTAATTAACAAAGGTCATAGAGAATAATTTTTTTCTTCTTCAATTAAATTGTTATTATATTTTTTTTTTTATTACTGTTTTATATAATAAAATCTAATAAAACATACATATATGTTGATTTGTGCGACTAAATATCTATTGTCATTATTTGATCAAGTTGGATGATAGTTGGTTGATACTTTTTGAATTATTATTTTATACGATTGATTATCTTTTTTTATAGACAGATGTAAAATAATTATACTTATTAATATACATCAAAATATATTCCTTAATATAATTCAGATATCCTAATTATTCTTAATATATCATTACATATAATCGACATATATTTAAATATATTTAAAATAATATTTTATTCAAGTATATTCTGCATATATATCATAACTTAGAAGTTTTATGAATTATTGCATCACCATATCCGTGTCGTATCGTATCCGTATCACTATATCCGTATCTGTGCAACATAGAGTATATCTAAAATTCAACCTCAACAATTGATAACTCAAGCTTACCTAATTTGTCGGTGCTCGTCTTCTCTTCCAAGGGAATAGAACTCGCAGAAGTTGATGGGGCTTCAAAATCAACTGCAGGCCAATTACATGATTAGTAACTTAGCTACAACAAAATATTTTAAAAAATTTGTTAAGCGGCCATTATTTTCCTCTAACAACTTGAGCTGCTAGAGAACGGTGCTTTTTATCTTTTTATAATCAACACTCCCTGTAATGTTTGGGCAGAATTTGATCACAAGGCCAACACTCTTTGTGTGAAAAGAACGTTGTTTCTCTAACAACTTAAGCAGCTAGAGAACGGTATTTCAGCCGCTTATACTCGATAAAACTCAACATAATAATCATCTCAAAAGAACAAAAGACTCATAGCTCATGTCATGTCCCTTACTGGGCTTCAATTAATCAAAATACAAACTGAGTGATGAAAGGACTCGCAAATTGATCATATGCAGAGAAATAGAAAAGAACGTTGTTTCTCTAACAACTTAAGCAGCTAGAGAACGGTATTTCAGTCGCTTATACTCGATAAAACTCAACATAATAATCATCTCAAAAGAACAGAAGACTCATAGCTCATGTCATTTCCCTTACTTGGCTTCAATTAATCAAAATACAAACTGAGTGATGAGCACTTACTTGCACCAAAAGGACTCGCAAATTGATCATACGCAGAGAAATAGAAAAAAAAATACAAAAAAGCATCCAAGGAGAAATCCTGATCCGAGCGATCGCGCATGAACTTGGTTCACTTTTGAATTAATCCGCTTCATCTTCTACCCCAGAGTCTTCTTCTATATTGGTTTTCTGCCAATCCTTGTTCACCTTTTTAAGCTACCATCTTTCTCATAAATGGAGTGATTGAGAGCTACAAAAGTGCAAGCCTAATACATTTTGCCATGCTCAGTTAGGTATATGTATATTTAATAATAACAGTTCATGATTAGGAGAGCTTTGTAAGTTCTTCCATTCCTTTTGTTTGGGGATGGAAAGTCAGAGAATTAAAATGTGAATTGCTGTACTTTGAAAAGTAAGTTTTCCTGAAGAGGAAGCAAATTTCCTTGTGGCCAATACCTAAATACCAGAAATACTTGTGAAAACCCCAGATGTGGACATGATGTTTTTCAAACTTTTTTTTAATCACCTTTTTATTTATGTTTGTAGAATTCTTCCTATAAAAGCCTGGTTAAGAATTACTATGGTAAATTAGTTGAGCACGTTGTTAAGTGCTGAAAGCAAAGGATTTAAATTTTTATCGGCACAGTCCGTATTCACTATACCATATCGTGGCAACAAGATACCGGCACGATACAGCTCCCAAAATTCTCTTTTTAAAAAAATTACTAAATAATTTTCTCAATAAAACTCAAAAGATTTGATAAACATACATAATAAGCAATTAAAAAATTTTATTATTAAAAAAAATAAAGATTTCAATATTTCATGCCATTATGTGTTAGCACACATGTATTTTTTTATCATTGGCACTCATTGGCAAGGCTCGACACCAGGGAATGAAGTGCCGCCCGTGCCGGGCCGGCACGGGCGGCACGTACCGTGCCCCTCACTGAGGGGCACGGTACAGGGGGGGGTCTCGCACCCCCCCCGTCTCGAGCGATACCCCCAGGGTATCGCTCGAGACAGAGCGATACCCTGTGGGGTATCGCTGGCCGTGCCGGCCCGTGCCGGCCGGCACGGCCCCGTTTTCAATTTTTTTTTTTTTTTTTTTGTTTTTTTTTTTGTTTTTTCTTTAGATTTTTTTTAAAACAGTAATTTTAAAAAAAAAGTATTCTTTAGGCCCTAAAGAATACTTGTTTTTAAATTACTGTTTACTAATATGGTCATTAGGCATAGTTAGTACCTTGCTGTTTAGGCATAGTTAGTTTTTTTTTTTAGTGTTTAGGCACATTACAGGGTAGCAAGGTACTTGATACCCTGTGGGCACTTGAGTGCAAAAGTGCCACTAAAAAGGGATATGCTGGCGGTTTGGAGTGCCGGAATAGATTGTTTGGCTGGCACTTCTAAGTGCCACTAAAAATGGATATGCTGGCGGTTTGGAGTGCCGGAACAGATTATTTTCCTGGCACTTGTAAGTGCCACTAAAATGGGATATGCTGGCGGTTTGGAGTGCCGGAATATATCGTTTTGTTGGCACTTGTAAGTGCCACTAAAATGGGATATGCTGGCGGTTGAAAGCGCCGGCTTTACCTTCTATGCTGGCGGTTTGATATAAGTGCCGGTAAAAGAATTGCCGACGGAGTTTTAGCCGGCACTTTTGACTGCCACAAAAAAAATGCCGGGAAAAATAATTACCGGCACTTGAAAGCGCCAGCTTTACCTTCTATGCTGGCGGTTTGATATAAGTGCCGGTAAAAGAATTGCCGACGGAGTTTTAGCCGGCACTTTTGACTGCCACAAAAAAATGCCGGGAAAAATAATTACCGGCACTTTTTTGATGTTTTCCGGCAGTTTAAAGTGCCGCTAAAAGTCAGTATTGGTGTAGTGTACGAGCGATTCTCGTAAAAATATGAACAAACATATCCTCCTTTCACATATTATTTCTATAATAAGATCTTGAGTTCTTAAAAAATTCTTTCCCTCTAAACTTTACAATGATTGTTCTGTATGACAATATGATATGTTGTAGGTTGGGGTGGCAATCCAGCTCGCTGTTCGTGAAACAGCTCGTGTTCGGCTCGAAATAAGCTCGAGATCGAATCGCTCGTTTAGTAAACGAGCCGAACACGAGCCGAATTTTTCAGCTCGTTTAATAAACGAGCCGAACACGAGCTGGGGCCAGCTCGCTCGTATTCGGCTCGATAATAGCTCGAATATATATATATATATATATATATATATATATATATATATATATATATATATATATATATATATATATATAAACTTTACTATTTATCAATTTTTTATGAATTTTAATTGTTAGATTAAAATTTTAATTTTTAATTTTTTTTTAACTGTATACCTAATAGTAGGAATGAAAATTAAATTTGTTGTTCGCGAGCCAGCTCGTATTCGGCTCGTTAATAAACGAGCCAAACACGAATCAAATTTTTCAACTCGATATTTAAATGAGCCAGCTCGTGTTCAGCTCGTTTATTAAACGGGCCGAACACGAGCCGATCCCAGCTCCCTCGTGTTCGGCTCGTTGACACCTCCTAGTTGTAGGGCATCTTCTAACTCACACTAAAACTTTATTATCTCTATTGATTCATTTTAAGTAGTGCATGGGTTACTATAACAAATATTAATAGGACATTATACAATTCTAAAGAATTAAAGATTTGATGGTGGACCATGCATGTGTTCTTTTTCTACTTTGTCTCCTCAAAAGCCCTGAAAGGAAGAGAGGAATCTTGGCATTGGACAGCAATAGAGAAAAGAAAAGCTAAGTGATTAAAAAGTATATTGAAGTTGATAAAAATATTGGATCATTGTTAATAATTATTAATTTAAAAAACTTAAATTATTAAAAATTAATAATTTATTAAACAAACACAATATTTTTCTAATTCGGTCCAACTAGTCTCACGTCACTTTAAACATGATTTGATCTAACCAGACCTCCCGCCATTTAGAATGTGACTTGTTCCAACTTGATCTTTCGCCGCGGTGCAAAATACTGATCCTTTTAAACTACCAAAAGATATAGTTACTTTTTTAAAAAAAAAAAATTTCTGAACTTTACAATAATTATTCTCTTTATCTAATGATGTTGTAGGGTATCTTCTAATTCACACTAAAACTTTATTACTGTTATTGAATCATTTTAGTTGTGCATGGCTTAGTATAACAACTATTAGGACATTATATAATTCTAAAGAGAGATTTGATATTAAGAAAACAAAAACTTAGAAAATTACACTTTTATATATATATATATATATATATATATATATATATATATATATATATATATATATATATATATATATATATCACTCTAATAAAATTATGCTATAGCGATATTTTTAAATATTTCTAAAAGTCTAAAAAAATATCGCTGGCAAAAATACCGACACTTATTATTAGTGTTTTTATATATGCAGTCACTAAGGTGTATAGCGTGTCCCAAAAATATATTTTTATAACCTAATTTTAAATATAAATATAATATAAATAGGACACTTGTATAAAAATATTATAAAAATATATTTTTATAATCTAATTTTATTTATAGTTGATATATATATATATATATATATATATATATATATATATATATATATATATGATGATGATGATGATGATGATGATGATGATGGTGGTGATATATTGATAAGGGGACAGCAAAGACAACCCATGCATGGAATATTATTAATATATAAATAAATAAGGACAATATATACCATGGAAATCCAATGCTTTATAATTAAACCCCACTATTTTAAATAGTTTTAAAATTGGACATAAGGAAGAAGACAATAAGATGGTCATGATCTCCATGTCATGAGATCAGTGAACCACATGCTTTAAAGCTGCTAAAAAGCAAAATCCCTTGTCCATTTCTGAAGGTATTCAAAAAATGGATCTTAATAATTAAGATCATTTTGACAATGCATGGCACTTCTTTTCATATTTATCACACTAGTGGACCAAACTAATAAAGATTTTCTAGTTGTTAATTAATATACAACTATAGAAATGCCTTTTTCTTTTTCCATTTCTATTTGTACCTAAATTTCGGCCTATTAATTTGGATTCAATTTAAAAGTTTAATTATGATTTCCAACTTAATTAAAAATAGTGTAAATTTTAGATTCATTACTTGTTATTTATTCTACTTAGATCTATGTTGTCATGTGGTGTGTCCATATTGGCCGGTTCTGATTTGACTTAATTCATATAAAATGTGAATTAGAATTTATCCTTTTGTGTTAAGAATAATATTAAAATTTATCCTTATAAGTTAAGGACAATATTAGGATATATCCTTATAGGTTATTATATATGTTTCTTATTAGTTAAGAAACATATCTTAACTCATATCTTAATTTATATTCTCATATTCTATGTGAGAAATTGTGACACCTTAATAATCCCACATCGGATGGGATTGGATTAATTTGTGATTGGGTATATATGAGACATGAACACTAGTAATAATAACTAGACTTAAATATTTTGGACTGTGGTTTGGGCCCAACGAGTTATTATTGCTAGTGGGTCGGGTCGTTACATTTGGTATCAGACGTCCCCAATAGTCCCACATCGGATGTGGATGGAATTGTGCTTGGATTTATAGAAGACATGGACACTAGTAATAATAACTGGGTTTTGGGATTGGATTTACAAGAGACACCACATCGGATGTGGATGGAATTGTGATTGGATTTATAAGAAATATGGACACTAGTAATAATAACTGGGCTTTGGGCTGACGAGAACGTCAAGCCTAAACGGGAGGAGTCTGTGACACCCCAATAGTCCCACATCGGATGGGAGTGTGGATGTCTTTGGGTATATATAAGACATGAACACTAGTAATAATAACTGAGCTAAAATATTTTGGGTTGTGGTTTGGACCCAATGAGTTATTATTGCTAGTGGGCCGAATCGTTGCATTTAGTATCAGAGCCAATAACCAGTCTGAAGTGTGTTACGAGTCTCAGCTGAGCCTAGGTCTAGATGAGAGGGCTAGCGAAACAAGTCTCATATTGCCTGGTGATCTTCGGCTGTGTATGTGTTTGGGCTGACGAGGACGTCAGGCCTAAACGAGGAGAGTTTGTGACACTCCAATAATCCCACATCAGATGGGATGTGTTTGGGCTGACAAGGACGTCAGGCCTAAACGAGGAGAGTTTGTGACACCCCAATAATCGCACATCGGAGGCCTAAACGAGGAGAGTTTGTGACACCCCAATAATCGCACATCGGCCTAAACGAGGAGAGTTTGTGACACCCCAATAATCGCACATCGGATGGGATTGAATTTGTGATTGGGTATATATGAGATATGGACACTAGTAATAATAACTGGGTTTAAGCATTTTGGACACAAATTTGTGATTTGGGCCCAACGAGTTATTATTGCTAGTGAGTTGGGTCGTTACAGAAACAGAATATTTTAAGGAATACTAATAATCTATAAATCTATAAATAGAACCGACAAAATGCAAATGCTAAACAAGAAGTAACTTCCCTTATTTTCTCTCTACGTTCTCTCTAGATTTCCACCTACGTTTCCGGACTTTTAGAGTGTGGATATAGAAGAGAACTCTGGTAGCCCTCTTCGCATCCGATCTGATTTGCGTATCCGATTCGCAACCCGTAGGAAATACGTGGAAAATCAAGAATAATCAAGATAAGGACGATCCAAGAAGACTAGTAAAACAAGCTATCAGATCCGATTTTGATTTCTGAATACGTTGACTATCCAATTTGTAAGTTTCCACTACTTTCTAATTCCAACAATAAAAATAAATATATGATGAATTCAAATTTTGAAACGAAACATAATTAAAATAAATTTTATGTATTTTTACTTTTTATTTTATAATTATACAGGTATATATATAGCTAGCCTACACATATACTATATTTATGATGTGTGACAACATGATTCAAACTGAAAACTTATAATCCTTTATTTTATTAAATCCTTGATTTTAGAGGTAATAAGTGTCTTACAACTGGCCTTGTCCAAAATAATATTACAATTTCCAAGTACACATTTGTCCTTTCATGAAGTTGGCCATTTTCCTACTTAAGATATTTCCATGTCCTTTCCTTTTTTTTTTTCTTTCTTTTTATTTTGTGAAGTTCATTGATCAATTCCAGGATCTTCTAGAGGACAAATGAGGTGCCTACCTACCAATTAATGTCATAGTTAGTTGAAATTCCAATATCCTTTGAAATATTATTTTTGACACATAATTAATTAATTAGTAGCCTTAGAAAACCTTTAATTTGACAAATATATAATTTTCACATAAAATGAAACTAGATCCAAATTAATCAGGGACATTTTATTGAACAGCTTCCACAAATTCAAAAGTGCATTAAGAAATGAAAAGGTTAATTTGAAGGTTTAATTTAAATAGCTCATCACACCTTAATAATGATACTGTTAATTAATAACCAGGCTTAATAATCTACGAATCATTTTGAATTAGCAATTAAATTTTTTTAAAATTTTTTAATTTGTTTAATTTGAGTTCGTCAACGATATTATAATTTTAAAATATACTAATTAAATTATAAAGATAAATAATATATTTAAATTTTTAAGTCAAAATATCGTTGGCACGCAAATAAAAAAAATTTATAATTTAGATTTTTTTTTTATATATATTTTTAAATTTTATTTTATTTTTTCTCTTACCAACTTGTTTTGTTTTCTTTCTGAAATATATTACAATTACCGACACGTGGGAATTAAACTTTGGCTTATCTAATCATGAGTTGGCGTTACTTGTTTGTTCCAAAGCAACTTAGTCTTTGTGCTTTAAATTTTATATAAATATATATAAAGTTTTGCTGCTATCAGGGAATGAAGTGCCGCCCGTGCCGGGCCGGCACGGGCGGCACGTACCGTGCCCCTCACTGAGGGGCACGGTACAGGGGGGGTCTCGCACCCCCCCCGTCTCGAGCGATACCCCAGGGTATCGCTCGAGACAGAGCGATACCCTGTGGGGTATCGCTGGCCGTGCCGGCCCGTGCCGGCCGGCACGGCCCCGTTTTCATTTTTTTTTTTTTTTTTTTTTTTTTTTTTGTTTTTTCTTTAGATTTTTTTAAAACAGTAATTTTAAAAAAAAAGTATTCTTTAGGCCCTAAAGAATACTTGTTTTTAAATTACTGTTTACTAATATGGTCATTAGGCATAGTTAGTACCTTGCTGTTTAGGCATAGTTAGTTTTTTTTTTTAGTGTTTAGGCACATTACAGGGTAGCAAGGTACTTGATACCCTGTGGGCACTTGATACCTTGCTTTAGGCATAGTTAGTTTTTTTTTTTTTTTCTTTTTTGTTTTGTTAGTCACATGTGTACAGTAATGCATGTGCACAGTTTTTTCTGTTTTTTTTTTTAAAAGGTATCACATGTGCACAGTTTCTAGGGCAAATAAAAGAGAAATTAGGGTTTTTCCTTAGCGGACCCCGTCCGATGTCAGTGGTGGGCTTCGGGCTCGGGCCTAGCGGCCCGAGCCCTTCGCTTCCACCACAGACATCCACAAAATTTCGAAGTCGCACCGCGAAGCCGTCGGCAAACCTGAATCATAATATCGAAGCGATTCTGATTTTGAGTCACAACTAACAAGTATGTTAATTGGTGAGTGTAGTAAGCTATATATAGTCAATATTCATAATTTTTATTCTCTATGAGATATAGTTATTTTTATTCTCTATGAGATATAGTTATTTCTATTTAGAATTTATTTATTATATTGTTATTTCTATTCTCTATGAGATATAGTTGTACTTTATATATTAAAAACAATTATCAGTATGTCAATTGGTAAGTGTAGTAAGCTATATGTAGTCAATATTCATAATTTTTTGACTAAACAGTTCAAAACAATATTATAAGAGCTTATTGGGAACAAAAAAAATAAAAAAAAGCCGTGCCAGAGCGTGCCACTGGGAGGTCATGCGTATCCATCGGCACGCAAGCGTGCCACGTGTCGGCACGGGAGCGTGCCGGTACCGTACCGTGCCAGGCGGCGAGCGGCACGCCCCCGTACCACGGCACTTCGAACCTTGCTCGACACATACCGTGCCGGCAAATTTTCGGCATGATCCCGTGCCAAGGCACTTAAATCCTTGCTAAAAGCTTTTTCTTAAGGCACTTCATCACACATCCTATTTTAGCAAAAGGTTTAAAATAGAGCTTATGATTTGGATATCTAAAATTGTATTTGGGAGCTCTTCCAAAACATAAAGAAGAAATTTTGTACATAAACCACCCTCAAGATAAACAAATTTGAGTGAATAATCCTCAAAAGTTATCTGAACCAACCACATTGCAAACCATCAGACTGCTTAGCTCAAAATAACCATTGCACAAACACCTTCTAAATAGGCCAACATTGCACCAGAGTTAAGATTTTGTGGGGTATCTTCCTTAATTTACCACATCACTATATGCATCCAATAATGATGTCTTTATGATGGTTATCTTCATCAATCATAAACTAAGTATTAAGTTGCCTGCAATCATAAGCTAAGTATTAAGTTGCCTGCAGTTTGATCAAGCAAAGGCAACTCACTATAAATGTAGACAGGTTTGTCGACAAAGAACTCGTAAATAATCTCATTTATTATAACAAATTTATGAAGGAAGAACAACCACAACTATCTTTGCAAGAAGTGCTGCAAAAATTGACCTGAGAACAGATGGATTTGATTTCAATTTGAAGAACAAATAATTCTCTACCATAGTAGGAATGTAAAACCCCACTACCTCGCGTAATGAAAGAAGAATAAATTGAATCAAGGTTTGTTTTTCTTTTCTTTTTTAGTCTTGTTTTGATTTGAGATATCTCACTTATTAATTGGCATAATTGTGTGTTCTATCAATGAAATGGACCGATTGTGACACCCTAATAGTCCCACAGCAGGTGAGAACGAAATTCTGATTGTGATTATAGGAGGCCGCTATTATTGCTAGTGTGTTGAGTTGTTACATTTGGCATCAGAGCCGGTTCACTAGTCGGAAGTGTGAAGTGAACCTCACATCCAATTTAGAGCCGCGCACTCTAATTCCAATCACAATTTCGTTTCCATCCGATGTGGGACCATTGGGGAGTCACACCAATTGTGAACAGAGTTAATTTTAGTGGAATACCCAATTCAATTGACCGAAATAAGGTGTCGATGGACTCAATGCTTGATCGAAATAATTTAAAATTTAAATCAAAACAAGTAAAAGTTGAAGGGGGTGTCAATGCAAAAATAATAAATAATAAAATTGGGAGGTTCATTTCCAAATGGCCTACATTTGAAGGGAACCAGGTAAGATAAAAGAAAGCAATACCAGAGAAGGGAATAAAGTATCTGGGGTTTGAAATCAAAGAGGAGACCACTCTAACACAGAAGTATCCAATTACAGAATATCAAAAACTTTCTACGGATTCACAAGCACAGAATTGAATACAGTTTGTGATGTTTTCAGAATGAACAAATAACAAAACATGCTGCAAGTTTTACTGTTCAATATTTCACACTAAAACAGAGGGGTCGCAAATTTGCCGGCATTCTCTTCAGTTGTTAAACGAGATTGTTAAGTCGCAAGCTAAATTCAGCAAAAGAGAGGCATGATGAATCTTTGTTAAACTATATTGGAAAGAATGAATCCATAATATACAAAATCATGACAAGAAACGAAGAAATAGCATAGCTCAGTACAAAATAGAGCCATGGAGCAAAAATCAAATGGTTGCAGTATTAGAAGCAACGATTACGACCTTACCTTCTCCTTGTCCAATATGACATTCAAGATCCTTCCGGGAACATAAATTTTTTTCCTTATTGTCTTCCCTGCCAAATACTTGGAGAGCTTCTCATCCCTCGAAGCTAATCTAAATGCATCATCCTCAGAGCAGGCTTTGTCGACTGCAATAGTTCCTCTGGTCTTTCCATTGATCTGGACGGGGAGCACGATTGTTGTATCTTTCAAATACTCGCTATTGGCCTGAAAAATAAAATTAAAAGAATGTCGGAGAAATGATCCATCACTTGAAGTATATTGGTGCAGGTATAGCGACTAAATTTTTGTTTCAAATAGTATGGCTCACAAAATTAAATAAAGAGGCATTTGCATTTGGATCCCTGCAAAATCATCTATTTATATGAAGTTCGTGAGCCAAGTAGAAAAGTAGCAAGACTGGTATTGATTTCTAGCTCAAATTCTCTTGCAACTTTTACTAACTTCAACTATGCTATAATTGCTTCAGTATATCAATATCTTGCAAAATTTCTCATTGTGTCGCATTTTGTGGAAATTTCCATAATTTAAAGGCAAAGGATACAAAGTTAATAAGCGACGACTAAAAATTATGATTCCATATCTGGGCCTATGGTAAAGTGGTACCTCTGGAAAACATTCGTATGCCAAAGAACTTGAATGCCCGAGCCGAAACCAAAGCTCCTCCGCCATGTGTGGGGCATAAGGTGAAAGCAACAAAACAAATGCCTCAATAACTGACTTTGGATGATTGTCCCACTAAGAAGATGTCAAAAAGAAAAATAAAATACAAAAAAATAAATCAGATGGTAGCATTGATGAATTTTAAGCAATCTGTTTATCAAAACAATATATCATTGTGATTTGCAACCGCTAACAATAGTTGAGTAATTCAGTGAACATAGTCATTATCTAAATTTTATTAAAATATATGCAGTAGAAACAATCAATAATTCTTCACAACAAATCAACAATATTTTCATTAAGTAACCAGCAAACAAATAAGTATTTCGGTTTAATATCTAACCGTCGACTATTAATAAAAGTTGGGGGTAATTCCATTTGTCATTTGGCATGACTAACCTGGTAAATATCAGACAGAAATACATTGAACCTGGTGACTTGACTAAAAGGGTAATATGATCTTTAGGTCATCTATCGATCATTATGATGCAACTGTTACGATATATTTAGTATTATCTTTATTGTTTTTATACTATATATTACTTACCATCTATAGCGTAGGATTATATAGCATGTAATCCTAGTTATATTATTACTATGGTTGTCATTGTTACCATAGAAATACCTTCTCATGTACTATATAATTGATGTTAATACAAACCATAGGACATGCTCTTTTTGCCCATCTATCATGGTATCAGAGCGGGAACCCTAATATTGGGAATATCGATCCTTAGCCACCATCTACCACGAGTCTCACATTCTTCCATAGTTTTTTTCTTCTTTGGATTTCTCTCTCCGTCACAACTGCTGCTACAGTGCCGCTGCTACAGTACCGGCGCTACAGTACCAGTGCTACAGTAATTTCGGCCTCTCTTCATTATTCTGGTGTTGTTCAGATGCGTACTTGCTCCCTGGTATAGTTTGGTTCTTCTCGGGTGCAATCAAGGTCAACTTTGATTCATTCAGCTTTTCCCATCGGGTTCTAATCTGACTTACTTGTCTTTTTTCTGGATTTGTGACTACTTGGTATTATTTTCTACTCGTCGGATTTGCCTCGGTTACTCTCTCGTGGTGATATTTTCTTTTTGTGGTAACATGTCTTCTTTCTCAAATTTACCAGTGGTTAATATCAAAACTCTCATACCACTTGAACTAACAGATTCCACATATCTTGTGTGGAAACAAATATTTCTTAATGTTTTGGAGAGTTTTGGTGTTACTCCACATGTGGACGGAACTGGTATTATACCGCCTCAGACTATTGACACTTCTGAAAAGAAAACAATTATGAACCCGGAATATCTAAATTGGAAAAAAGAAGACACCATTATACTCTCATGGATTAATGCCACCCTTTCGCTTAGCATATTACAGATGGTTGTTTCTAGCTCTCCTAAAACTGCGTATGATGCTTGGAAAATTATCGAAACATATTTTCTTGATAAAACTGCTTCCACCGCTTTCTCTCTAAAGTCTGAATTACGAAGCATCAAGAAAGGTTCAATGAATATGACCGATTATATGCAAAAGATTAAATCTATTGGCGATGCCCTGCAAGCGATTGGTGAAACTGAGTCAGACCATAACTTGGTCATGACTGTTCTTCTCGGGTTACCAGAAGAATATAGAGGTTTCGTCAGTGCCCTTAATACACACCGAAACAAGCCCACCATTTCTCGCTCTAGTTCTGAAGCAGAATACCGTGCTGTCGCCTACGTGCTTGCGGAGACGATATGGATCCGTCGTCTACTTCGTGATCTTCGTGTTTTCCTCTGACGACCTATTAGCATCTACTGTGATAATCTAAGCACTACTTATCTAGCGGTAAATCCTGTTCTTCATGCTCGCACAAAGCATATTGAACTTGATCATCAATTCTTGCGCGAAAAAGTTCAGACTGGTGATTTAGAGTTGGTTCATATCTCTTCTGATAAACAACTTGCTGACATTTTCACCAAGCCCTTGTCACCCTCTCGGTTTTCGATATTACGGCTCAATCTTCGCATCCGTCCACCTGATGCTTAGCTTGCGGGGGGATATTACGATATATTTAGTATTATCTTTATTGTTTCTATACTATATATTACTTACCATCTATAGCGTAGGATTATATAGCATGTAATCCTAGTTATATTATTTCTATGGTCATGCTCTTTTGCCCATCTATCAGCAACTACAAGCTCCCACCATTTCATCAAAAAGATGAGAAGTAAATTTTCATTAGCATTTGAAGACAAGGATCAATAGAGCTAAGAAAACAATTCAACTATTAAAATACTGATGATCCCTTTTAAATGAGATTTATGTTTATTTAAATGGTTTAATCAACGGATCACTTCTTATAAGAAATAAATTGAATGTAATCATGATTGATCTATCACTTTGGACAAAATAATGGACTGGACATTTCGAATAATAGTATTCAACAAACTTTTCACAATATATGAACCTAAGTAAATAGCAACTGTACAAAAGAAAGAACAATGCAAGCAGTATCTCCATACGGACATACTATTTCAAATTACGTCTAAGTTTAGAAAGTGAAAAAAAAAAAAAAAAAACTATTATAACTTCAAGAATTAGTATTGCATTAATGAGAAAGTACAATAGTGATATAAAATACTTTATCCCATACTAAGCTAATGCCTCAAATGATAGAAGAGACCTTGTATGCAGCATTTATGAACTCCATCATCGCAGAAATTCCAGTATTGAATCTTGTTTCTTGAATTTCTTCTGATACCTGGAAAATCAATAAATACAACAATTAACAAAAGAAGTTTGGTACATCTTCATCTCACAACTTCAAAATTTAGACAGTAAATTATTGCCCATTGGTAAAAATTATGGTGCTGTACATCTAGAACAAATTTTGACATATATGCATGCATACTGCATCCACACACATACACGCATGCATGCACACACGCACGCATGCAGATGCAGGCACTTGCACACGCACATGCTCGTACACATACATGCAGAGAAAGTGAAATAACTAGGGATAAACAGAGCATACTTTCCAACAATAAATCTAGTTTGTAAAAAGGTCCTTTGGGCCTATCCGCAGCAAAAAGACTAATTGCAGAGCGCAACTTCTTATAGAGGGACTTGTCTCAACGTGGACTCCTGCAGGCTTCTTCTCAACTATCCAGTAGTGCAATAAATTGGAGCTAAAAGAACAATAACTATTGCTAAATTGCAAGAAACTGCTACTACATGAATTTGTAACTTAACCTCCATAGTCAATGTTCCATTAGGCGATATTCATCAGTTTGTTCACAGGTCGATGTGTAAAATATCAGCACAGCAATGTGAAAATCACAATACTTATGGCATTGTACATTTTAGCCAAAATCAGAATTTGCTTTCTTGGCCAATGTTAGACTTGAGGTTTGCACTAAACTCTTGGAAGTATGAATAGTTTTAGAACTAAAAATTAGCTTCTTAATTTGTATACATATGCATTTTGCAACTACGTGAGAAAAGCATCACTTTCTTTCTTAATATTAAACAAAGAAAAGGATGATTTAAGTTCATCCGAGCGACCTGATGAAACAAATCATATCATTAAGTTTAAGAGGAATGAAATCTGACCTTTGCAATACATTTGTGAAGAGTGCGAAGCTGTTCCATGGTTGGCTCATCATCTGATGCAATTGTTCCATCTCTATACGATCCATCAGGTAAAGGAGGGCCCACAATCAGCCTCCATGTCCTTGCTAGAAACCGATGTACTCCTTCAATCCCACCAGTACTCCATGTTTTTGAATCTCTGAAGAAAACAGTTAAAAAGTTCAGGGTTTGCGCCTAGTTTGCAAGCGCCTGACTCATGCATCAAGTTGATATAGAAAGAACAAGAACCATTTACATATATATCCTTGAAAATTTATTATAAGTATATATCCCGACAATATTTGCACCCTGGATATATGCCCATGAAAATTTTGATTCCTTACATATATATCCATGAATTTAAAAAAGAAAAAGAATGCCCCTTCACAATAATTTTTTTTGCAAAAGCAAATTCTACTGTGAGTGGGATGACCACCCAACTCAAGGATACTTGAGTAAGTATTGAATTTTTGAGGGGTATATACAAGGATTTAAGTGTCCTGATATGGAGTCATACCGAGAACTTGTTGGCACGGTACGACACAATGCATACCATACCGTGCCGGTGTGTGCCAGTAACAAAAATATATGTATATTGACACAATATAGCATGAAATATATATATATATATATATATATATATATATATATATATATATATATATATATATATATATATATATACATACATACATACATATATATATATATATATATATATATATATATATATATATATATATATATATATAGAATCCGACTACTAAACTCTTACGAGTACAATAGCCTTCGTACTAATAAATTATTTTTGATAATAGAGCTTTCGAATTTACGATTCATACAATTAAACATGATTTGGAGCATTTGAAACTTCTAAAAACCAAATTTCATAATTATTCGACATTATTTACCTTATGATTAAAAGATCTCAAAATTGAAATTTTTTTTTTTTTGAGGGAAAGGTAGCATGCTACCGCTTCATTCAGTAGGAAGGTGAATTAGGCAACAGGAGTAGGCAGCAGGGCCTAAAAAAAAAAAAAAATAAAAATAAAAAAAAAAAAATAAAAAATAAAAAATCAAGGGGGTAGAGCAGGCAAAGTCCACCAGTTCAAATAGTCACGAACCTCCCTAAACAGACAACCCGCCGTTTTCTTGCGCTCGTCAAAGATCCTCCTGTTTCGTTCGAGCCAAATAGTCCACCAGACCGAGGCTAAACCCAAGAGCTCTCTATCTCGCAAAGAGCCCCCTCTTCGACAGGAGAGATTCCAAAGCTCAGCAGCAGAAGAGGAGTGATGGAGAGAGGGGGAAAGCGGTAAGGATGCTAGGAGGATGCTTCTAGAGAACTGACAGCCTAGGAACAGATGGTCCACCGTCTCTGCCTCATCCAGACAGAGGACACAAACGCCATCCCCGGTCCACCCCCTTTTGAGTAAGTTGTCTTTGGTCCGGACCTTTGACCTTAGGGTTAACCAAATAAAGATCTTCACCTTGAGGGGGGCTTTAATCCTCCAGAGCTCCCGAAAGCGGGGGTCCGAAACCCCGCCGTTCTCAATGAAGACATATAGGGATTTGACCGAGAATGTCTCCGATTGGGTCCATCTCCACCGAGCAACGTCCTTGGAAGGTGAGGGGAGAAGGGCTGCAATAGTCTCCTTAAGCAGGGCGACCATATCGGCCTCCGTCGAGTTGTCAGGAATGAATCCCCGAAGAATGTAGCCCCAATTCCACCTGTTCGCCCCCCTACAGTCTAACACACTAAGGTTCTTCCCCCGAACCGACTCGAAGATAACAGGGAAAAGAGTTCGTAGGGGAGCCTGGGCGGCCCAAATGTCCAACCAGAACCGGATGTCATGTCCATCCCCCAGCGAGAACGACAGTCCACATCTGAAGACGTCCCTGGTAGCGACAACGTTGCGCCACCATTGAGAGAACGACCTGAAGGAAGAGCCTTCTCTCAACGGCTTCCTACGACCATAGTAGAGACCTTTGACAAGGGGTCCCCACGGTAGGCTCGTATTTGAGAAGAGTCTCCACCACCACTTAGCAAGTAGTGCTACATTCATGCTCTCCAGGTTAAGGACCCCCAGGCCACCCTCCGAGGTACTCTTGCACACCGTCTTCCAGTTTACGAGGCACTGCCCCCCTTTAACAGTTGTCAGCCCCTTCCAGAAGAAAGCCCGGCGCAGCGCCTCCAGTCGTCTAACCACCCATTTTGGAGCCCTGAACAGGGAGAGGAAGTAGAGTGGGAGGTTCGACAGCACTGAGTTCACCAACACTAACCTGCCCCCCTGTGAAAGGAGTTTTGATTGCCACCCTTCTATCCGAGTCTGAAGCTTGCCAATAACCTGCCACCAGTCATCTTTTCGGACAGGCTTGTCGGATAAAGGAAGGCCAAGGTAAGATAACGGAAGGGTACCCAGCTTGCAGCCAAGAATGTCAGCTAGTCTCCTCCCTCTGTTGTTCCGTTTGCCGAGATAAATAAGTTCAGTCTTCTTGCGGTTAATCTTCAGACCGGACGCCCACTCGAAAAGGGTCCAGATGAATTGCAGGTTGCTGATTTGTCTCTTCTTGGCCCCGCAGAAGAAGAGGGTATCATCCGCGTATTGAATGATAGAGACCGTAGAAGCCGGGGTGGGTCCCACCCCACTTAAAAGCCCGTTAATGGCAGCCCGCTCCGTCATTCTGGTCAACCCCTCAGCCACCAAGATGAAGAGGTAAGGAGACAGGGGGTCCCCTTGTCTAAGCCCCCGATAAGCCTTAATCCATTTCGTTGGTACACCATTCACAAGGATTGCCACCTTTGCATTACAGATACATTGCTTGATCCAACCACACCACCTGTCATTTGCCCCAAGCCCGGAGAGGGCCAGGAAAAGGAAATCCCACAGCACCATGTCGAACGCTTTTTCAAAGTCGGCTTTAATCCCCACCGCCTCTGCTCTAGATTTGGAGCTCCAGTTGACGAGTTCGGTGGCAGTAGCGAAAGAATCCAGGATGGATCTGCCTTTAAGGAAGGCAGACTGGGCGGGTGAGATGACATCCTTCATAACTGCTTCGAGACGGTTGGCGAGTACTTTCGAAATAATCTTCTGGACAGCGTTAATTAGACTAATAGGCCTAAAGTCATTGGCCGACTTGGCCCCCTCCTTCTTGGGAACCAGACAGATGTAGGAGTAGTCCAAGGGCGAGGAATTCAGCGAACCGTTATATAGGTCCTGGAAGATGCGAAACAGGTCCGACTTCACTACATCCCAGAACCTTTGGAAGAAGCCCAAGTTGAACCCGTCAGGCCCAGGCGCTTTTTCCCCGCCCAAATGGAAGGTAGCTTTTTTAATCTCCTCTAAAGTGAAGGGCGCAGTTAGATCCTCTGACCGACTAAAAGTTCTAGTTCCAAATAATTCGGCCCAGTCTCCTACCGAGCCCCGGGTGTGCTCCCTCGGGGCAAAGCGAGATTTAAAGTAATCAAAGAAGTACCCTCTTTTCTCCTCTTCCCTCCGCAGGGTCTGACCGTTGACCACCACCTCGTCAATGCTGTTCTGGCGTCTTCTACCATTGGCAACGGCGTGAAAGAATTTCGTATTGCCATCCCCTTCCTTCAACCAGCGCAGTCTAGCACGGGACTTCCAGAGAATCTCCTCGTCAACAATCACCCCTCGAAGGAGGGACTTCAGCTGCGCCCGCTTCTCTAACAGATGAGGGGGGAGGTTAGAGTGTTCCTCCAAAATGTCCAGTTGTTGTACTTCTTGTGCTAGCGCTTTTTTGGTTCGGGAGATGTTATAAAAACTCGTGGAGCACCATTCCTTGATGCGCTTCCGGCAGTGTCGCAGCTTAGCCACTAGAGTGAGCACTCCGGAGCTCTTGGCAGCAACCTCGTTCCACCAAAGAGGTACTTTGTTACAGAAGTCCTCACGCGTGAGCCAAACCATCTCGAACCTGAACCGAGGGGGGCAGAGCTTATGGCTAGTAGAGAGAAGGATCGGCGAGTGGTCCGAAGTGATCCTCGGTCCGGCTACCGCCTTAGAGAGGGGGAAACATTGATCCCACTCAGTGGAGATAAGGAAGCGATCCAGCTTGGCCATGGAGGGGTTATTCTGCAAGTTGGACCAGGTGAACTGCTGGTTGCTTAACGGGAGATCCAGCATCTCCAACTCATCTAGGAGGTCAGAGAATAGCGACATAATTCGGCTACTCCAGTTTCGCCCTCGTCTTTCCTGCAGATTCTTGGTAAGGTTGAAGTCCCCGCAAATGACCCACTTCCCCGTACAATCTCTTTTGAGGTTAGCCAGCTCCTGACAGAACTCCGGCTTACCGTCCCAAGTGGGGGGGCCATACACGTTGGTAACAAAGAAGGAAGCCCCGCTTGGGATGTAAGTTAGCTGAACGATTAGCGAGTGCTTACGGAAAATAGCCCCCTTACAGGAAAAAACCTTTATAGATGCTTGCTAGTTTAACGATATCAAATTTTTTAAGAGCCAATATGGGATGCTTGCTAGTTTAACGATATCGGTTGAATTTTTTATAGAAAATTTCATTCACTACACACATACATGAAATGTAGATTTTATAGTACATTTGTAGATATGATTTGGTAGAAATTTATTGGTAAAAAGCCCCATAGGAAAAAGATACCTCAATGGTCCCATGAACATTTCATACAAGCGTAGGGAATCAGCACCATATTCAGAAACGACATCATCTGGGTTGATGACATTGCCGCGACTTTTACTCATTTTGTAGGTGCGACCATTTAAACGAATGTTTGGGTTGTCTTTTAGCACAAAATAATCGCCATCCTTTGTGACCTACAAGAAAATTTGAAATGTGAACTAAAATAAAAACGATTTCCGACTTCAATAATAGTATAATAACACTTATCTATTTTGCACCACACCTTCTCTGCAGGCACTTTTTCTTGGTAATACTCTCACTTGAACTAGCAGAATCCCCAGAGATCCATCTACCTTCTTGATCTTTAAATGCGGTATATTCAACCTGTTACTACCGTAGTTAGAAAGTAATAAGGCTATTATAATACAGATTTCTTCGGAAAGTAAAGTTACTTACTTCTCCTAGTATCAACCCTTGATTTATCAAGCACTTGAATGGCTCTTTGGTGGAAACGATGCCAATATCATATAGAACCTAAAGCCATATTTAAAAAAGAAAAAGGTGAGCAGGAGCAAAAAAATTACAACCACATAGCAAAAGTAAAATGATAATTAAGTTTTGAAAATTCTACCATTTATTTACTCCCAAAGCTCAACTAATCTCTGAAAATACTGTGTTCTAAAAAGCAACTAAATGGATGGGTTCTACCAGATTACAAGCCACACATTGCCAATTAACTTGTATTTGGCAGACTTCTTCAGATCAACTCAGACAGCATACAACCTTAATCAACATTAAGCTACTTTGAGCAAACATTAAAACAATCAAAGAATGTGTAGAGACTGCATATAAGAGGGCAAATAGAATTACACAGATATTGTTATAACCTTCAACAAAAAATAAACATATAAATCAAATAAATAATAAATATATTGTCATAACCTTCAATGAAATTTAAGTTTCAATTAGTTGTAGTTTGAAAAAACCTTGTGCCAGAATCTCGCATAAAGCAAATGTAGGACAGAATGCTCAGCACCACCGACATAAATGTCAACAGGGCCCCAATACTGATGACAAATCAAACATATTAGCTGCTCCAATAAAGCCTTCCTTTCTTGTGGCTGTAAAGAACAAACGAAAAAAAAAAAACTTCCCTACCTTTCTTTGGCCTTGTCAACCGGAGTAGTGGGATTTTTGGGATCCATGAATCTCAAATAGTACCTAACAAGTTATTTAGAAATCAGAAGTATCATATTTAATGGATACATTATCTGAAAATAGTTTCACCATTTAACTGCTATAATAATAAGAGGAAACCAACAAAATTAAAACCCATCAAACTATTTAATTTATGTGGTTTTCGAATTCCATCCATTAAATAGTTAACAAAAAAGTAATGAAAATACCAGCAGGATCCAGCCCATTGCGGCATTGTACTAGTTTCCCTTCTTGCAGGTTTCCCTGATAAACGATCGACAGTTTTAACCTAAATAAGCTGTCAAGGATCATATCACCTTCGCAAACGGCTTTCCTCAAAGGCCGTCTAATCCTGGACTCTTTCGTCACTGCTAGCGAGATTATCAGCTGGGGCTCGAAGGTGCAAGCAGAGTGCGTCGGAATTAAGGCAGATTTCGAGAAAGCCTTCGATAAGGTGGACTGGAATTACCTAAGAAGCTTACTGATTTGGCTTGGGGCTAACCATAAATGGTGTGGTTGGATTGACCAATGTATCTCTAATGGTAAGATCGCGATCTTGGTTAACGGTGTGCCCTCGAAGTGGATCAAACTCAAGAGGGGTCTTCGACAGGGAGACCCACTTTCCCCCTTTCTGTTCCTGATTGTAGCCGAAGGTCTGGCTAGAATGATGGAGAAAGCAACTAGAAACAACCTGCTGAGAGGAGTGGGGCCAACCCACGATGCTAAAATCGCCATCATTCAGTACGCGGACGACACCTTCTTCTTCTGCGAGGCCAAGAAACGACAATTACGAAATCTGCGGGTTATCTGGCAGATTTTTGAATGGGCTTCCGGTTTAAAGATCAACAGAAGTAAGTCCGAGCTGTTCTTCCTGGGGAGTAACGGACACAAAGGGAAGAGGCTGGCTGAGTTCATGGAGTGCAAAGCGGGATCTCTGCCAACCAAGTATCTAGGGCTCCCTTTGTCTAAGGGACGAATCCGGAAGGACTGGAGGTGCATCATCAGCAAGATTGAAGATAAGATTGAAGGTTGGCAGGCCAAACTCCTCTCCCAGGGAGGGAGACTGATCTTTGTTAACTAAGTGTTGTCTAACCTCCCTCTCTACTTCCTCTCCGTGTTCAAAGCTCCAAAATGGGTCATACAGCGCATTGATTCACTGCGGAGGGCGTTCTTCTGGCACGGCCTCTGTCTTGTTAATTGGAAGACGGTTTGCAGGGCGAAAAGAGATTGTGGGCTAGGAGTCCTAGAGCTGGAGAACCTGAACAATGCTCTGCTGGTCAAGTGGTGGTGGCGCTTCTTCACATCTGCTTCGTCCGCCTGAGTTCATTTGCTTCTCAGGTTGTATTATGGCCGACGCCGCCCTCAGCATGAAGGGAGCTCCTTTAAACCGTACTCTCAGTGGTGGAGAGGAGTTTTACGAACGAAAGATCTGTTTATTTGCAGCACGTCCCGTTCGGTACGCGATGGTTGTTGGACGTACTTCTGGTCTGACATTTGGTTTGGGAACACCTCCCTCCGCTGCCTTTTCCCTAGTATTTATGCAGCGGTCCGCAATAAAGCCTGCCGGGTTTCTGATTGCTTTGGTCGCAATGGTTGGAGGAGGAGAAAAACACTGGCAGGTTTCGCAACATCCACTGTGCGAGACAGCGTGTTGCTCCAGAGCTTAACCGAATCCCTGTCCAGGGTCACACTTTCAAATGGAAGGGACATTTTCAAATGGAGATGGTCACACTCTGAAGTCTTCTCGGTGAATTCCTTGTACCGCTTCCTCCAGGATTCTGGCGTGCGGGAAAAAGGATTTAAGAGACTATGGGCTATCAAAATCCCCTTAAAAGTCAAAATTTTCATCTGGCTAGTGCTTAAACGCAGGGTGCTAACAATGGATAGACTGCTAAAATGGGGTTGGACGGGGACCACCAACTGCTCCTTCTGCCTGTGCTTGGTGGAATCCGCGGATCACCTTTTTGCCTCCTGCGAGGTGGTACGCTTGTTGCTAGCCTACGTGCTTCCGAACCTTGTGTCCGTCAGTGGTTTCACGTCAGTAAGTGCGCTGTGGGATGAGTGCGCGATCAGTTGGAACACCCGAGGGCAGGGGGACCTCATCGCCATCGCGGCGGCTTGGTGGGCTGTCTGGTTGGAGCATAACAGCAGGAAGTTTGAGTCGGTCTCCCACAACCCGGGAGCTCTGTGCTCCTCAGCTCGGGACCTGTTCGAGTCATGGATCGCGTTGTGCCCTTAGTAGTTTTTTTTTTTTTTTTTTTTTTTTTTTAATTTTCCGAGGCATGGTTGCCTCGACTTTTGTAGCTAAATTCATCCTTACAATGAATGAAGCGGCAGCATGCTGCCTTCCCTCAAAAAAGTTTTAACCTAAATAAGAAGATGGAACTATTTAATTTATGTAGTTCCTTGAATTCAAACTCCCATTAGGTTGCACGATTCAATGCTTTCCCAAACTTCATCATGTTTCACTTAGGAGTATTACATGAAATTTACAAGTTTGCGCTTATTGGGGCCGAAATGCGCCGTTGGCCGTTGACCTGGTCCGGTTCACGATTGGCCTATAGATTGACCTTCTGAATGTGATGCGCCACGTGCCAAACAATTAGGCCGAGGAGGGATCCGCTCGGTCGGGTTCTTCTTAATCAGCTTATAAAGCTGATGATCGATTATTTATCTCGGTCTTTATCTTCAATCTTAACTAATTATTTATCTCGGTTCTTATCCTCAATCTTAACTGATTATTTGTGACACCCCAATAGTCCCACATCGGATAAGAATGTGGATGTGTTTGGGTATATATAAGACATGAACACTAGTAATAATAACTGGGCTTAAGTATTTTTTGTTATAGTTTGGGCCCAACGAGTTATTATTGCCGGTGGGTCGGGTCTTTACATTAGGTATCAGAGCCAATAACCAGCCGGAAATGTGTGGTGAGTCTTAGCTAAACCTGGGTCTAAATGGCAGGGCTAGCGAGACAAGTCTCACAACACCTAGTGATCTTGGGCTGTTGTATGTGTGTTTGGGCTGGCGAGGACGTTAAGCCCAAAACGGGGAGAGTCTATGACACCCCAATAGTCCCACATCGGATGGAATGTGGATGTGTTTGGGTATATATAAGACATGGACACTAATAATAATAACTGGACTTAAGCATTTTGGGTTGTAGTTTGGACTGTAGTTTGGGCCCAACGAGTTATTATTGCTAGTGGATCGGATCGTTATATTATATTGCTAGTGGATCGGGTCGTTATATTATTTATCTCGGTTTTTATTCTCAATAGCCGATGACCGATTCTCAATTGGCTTGTAATATTTATTTTGGTCCTTATTCTCAATCTTAACCGATTATTTCAAATCAATTAACTTATTGACAGATTTTTACGTCACTTGTCACCTTTGATTCAGCTCAACCGGCTCGGTCATATCGACCGTTTCACTTGCCACATGGCGATTTTTTTGGTTTCAACCGTGCCCTAGAGAGAGAGATTTGAGCTTTTATTTGTTTAAAAAAAAAGAAGGAAAGATAAGAATTTTTAATCTTTATAAGTTGATAAAAAAAAAAAAAAAAAAAAAAATCATCCAATAAACCAAGCAAACTCCTTAGTACAACTCAAATTGCTTGTACACACTCCATATAACACATCATAAACCAAGCAAACTCCTTTGTCTAACTCAAAACTGCTTGTGCATACTCCCACAACACATCAATCCCTTTTGCACTACTGCTATTGAGTGAGATGAGCCATTGCTTCCACTAAAACAGGCCTAAACCTTGTGACATTAAGCCTCACATTTTGCTGCCCCAAGTATACTTTGAATAAAGCTCCCCAACCTTGCTTGTGCAATGACATGGGGTCTTTAAGCACAGGGTGGTCCCTTGGATAAAGCTCTATGAGAGTGCTCTCCTCTTCACTGATACTATATTGCAAGTATTTTAACTTCATGTCTGTTGCAGGTATCCCATAGTCTATCATACTCATATCCTCAATCATACCTAATGGGACTACTTGTATGAGAACTCCATTAGTAGGGATGAAAAAAGAGTTGGTGAGCCCCGCGCCATGAACACCCATCATCACGTCGCATGAGTTCACGATCTGCGCGAATTGCCCCACCGTTGTGAGGAACGAGGCCTCCCCGACGACGACTTCGAACCCTAGCCCGTCCGCCATTTGAGCAACTTCGTCGACATTTACTAGCCGTCGAGTGCGATTCCTTGCTATGATCAAAAGCCTTGGCTTCTTGTTTGTAGGGTTTTCGCGCAAACTTATCGGCGAATCTCGATCTAGAGCGAAGGCCGCCCGTAGGAGCTTCGTGAAGTCGACCATGGAGTAGTTATTCGGAGCTCGCGAGGGGTCGATGCTTAAAGGCTTGTGGTTATGTAGGCCTACAATTACATGAGGATAACAATGAACTTTAACCTCTTCACCAAGATCGATAACTTCGTAGTTCGAGAGCTTCTTAAAAATCCTTTCGTATTTGTGAACCCACCAAATATGCATTTCTGACATAAGGAATTGAACTTCACCGTCGAACTGTCGAGAAGTTATGAAGAGAGGAATCAATACATCATTGAAGTCATGGAAGAAGTTTCCGGTGTATCCTCTTGTCCCGAGGACAATGGCGGGGATGCTATGATTTACAGTGCATGTAGGAGCATCAGAAGGACCACGCAAAGATGTTATGGTAAGTCCTCGAGTTCTTTCCATTAACTTGACGTTGTTTTTTTGAGCATAAGGCTTGACATGCCAAGTCTCGTTTGTTGCCGAAGTGTCGCCTTGGAAGGAATTAATGAAGTATATAGAAGAAGAATTGCCATGAATACGAACATCGCCGTCCATTTCACACACATCAGATATTCGATCTGAGAAGTCGCAGATTTGTTTCTTCTGAGGCTTCACATTTTCAATCTGTTCACCTCCTACAACATGATCCCATATACACATGTATTAGATATATATATATATATATATATATATATATATATATATATATATATATATATATATATATATATTGGTCAAAGTATTTTTTTTTTTTAAAAGGTTGGCTAAATACTGATGAATTTTCTTCAATCCATCCTCTATATTCTGATGCTTCAACTTATTCAGACTCTCAGTATGTCAGATGAGAAAGAGGATAACATATAACATGAATCTGAAAATCTCTGTGCCTATTTGGCCCAGCTTCTCAATACTAATCGCAAAGCGAAAGTCAAAAGTTCGAGAGCAAGTATCTAGAGCTTCTGGGCCAGCTTCTCAATATTAATCGCAAAGCGAAAGTCAAAAGTTCGAGAGCAAGTATCTGGAGTTTCTGGCTAAGGCAGAAAGTCGAAATACTGACCAAACTTAAAATATGAAGCTTTAATTTGAAACTTGTGCTTCAGTCTCCAACTAGTGGAAACTTTAATTAAAGCTCCACGGAAAGCTCTGCTCTAACTGCATTTGTCATGCAAAGCTCTGCTCTAACTGCATTTGTCATGCCTTGCCCCGCACGCACTTGCACAAACAGTTTTCATTAAATAGTGTACTCCTCAATTAATCTCAGTCCTAAAGTACAGTTCTAGTGAAATCTAAAGCTTAAAATAGTATATCCTATGAAGCACGGATACTTCAAATTTCACGCCGTACCTGTATCGGATACGTATCGGATACCGATATGCGCCCGATACACGCCCGATACGTGTCCGATACGGGAATGAAGTATCTGGTATTTTAAAAAATAAAAAGAATATCGGATACAGCTCGGATACGGGAGAGACACGGGGAAATACGGGGGATACGGCCAGATTCTTTTTTGGTCTAAAATAATCAAAATTTAAAAACTTTCGAAAAGTATGCATCCAAACCCATTAGAAATAAGGAAAAGAGTGAGAAAACTGCAAATTTCTCTTCAATTTGTCATTTTTTCTTTTTTTTTGCACTTGAATGGTTGAAGGTAGAGATATCAACGGTCAGATTCGGGGAGGATTTTCAAAAACCCGAACCCGAACCCGACTACCAAACCCGAATCCGAACCCAAATCCGATGGATTTTAAAAATCTATATCCAAATCCGAACCCGACCAAAAATTCAAAATCCGAACCCGAACCCGAACACGAAAATCCAAGCCCGAAATAATTATTATTTTTTCTTTACAATATTTCAAAATATATTATATTAAATTTAACTTTTTAAAATATATATTTAAATATAATATCAAATATTTATATACGCATATATTATATAACATAAAATCAATACATGTTCATGTCGGGTTCGGGTTCGGGTCGGGTACAATGAAAATCCATATCCAAATTCAAATCTGTCGGATTTTCATTTTTTATATCCATATCCGTTTAACATCGGGTAAATCCATTTCGTTCAAATTCGGATTCGGATAAAATTTCGGGTATCCGTACCCATTGACATCCCTAGTTGAAGGTGATCCCTCTCGTTCTATATTCACACAGTATTAAGCTATAGTTCATTCCTTTACCGGTTATCTTTTACTTTTTTTTTTTTTATCTAATTTATCAACCTAGAACTAATTAACAAAGGTCATAGAGAATAATATTTTTCTTCTTCAATTAAATTGTTATCATTATTTTTTTTTATTACTATTTTATATAATAAAATCTAATAAAACGTACATATATGTTGATTTATGCGACTAAATATCTATTGTCATTATTTGATCAAGTTGGATGATAGTTGGTTGATACTTTTTGAATTATTATTTCATACGATTGATTATTTTTTTTTATAAACAGATGTAAAATAATTATACTAGTTAATATACATCAAAATATATTCCTTAATATAATTCAGATATCCTAATTATTCTTAATATATCATTACATATAATCAACATATATTTAAATATATTTAAAATAATATTTTATTCAAGTATATTCTGCATATCATATTTTAGAAGTTTTATGAATTATTGTATCACCATATCGTATCGTATCCGTATCTATATCCGTATCTGTGCAACATAGAGTATATCTAAAATTCAACCTCAACAATTGATAACTCAAGCTTACCTAATTTGTCGGTGCTCGTCTTCTCTTCCAAGGGAATAGAACTCGCAGAAGTTGATGGGGCTTCAAAATCAACTGCAGGCCAATTACATGATTAGTAACTTAGCTACAACAAAATATTTTAAAAACTTTGTTAAGCGGCCATTATTTTCCTCTAACAACTTGAGCTGCTAGAGAACGGTGCTTTTTATCTTTTTATAATCAACACTCCCTGTAATGTTTGGGCGGAATTTGATCACAAGGCCAACACTCTTTGTGTGAAAAGAACGTTGTTTCTCTAACAACTTAAGCAGCTAGAGAACGGATTTCAGCCGCTTATACTCGATAAAACTCAACATAATAATCATCTCAAAAGAACAAAAGACTCATAGCTCATGTCATGTCCCTTACTGGGCTTCAATTAATCAAAATACAAACTGAGTGATGAAAGGACTCGCAAATTGATCATATGCAGAGAAATAGAAAAGAACGTTGTTTCTCTATCAACTTAAGCAGCTAGAGAACGGTATTTCAGTCGCTTATACTCGATAAAACTCAACATAATAATCATCTAAAAGAACAGAAGACTCATAGCTCATGTCATTTCCCTTACTTGGCTTCAATTAATCAAAATACAAACTGAGTGATGAGCACTTACTTGCACCACAAAAGGACTCGCAAATTGATCATACGCAGAGAAATAGAAAAAAAATACAAGAAAGCATCCAAGGAGAAATCCTGATCCGAGCGATCGCGCATGAACTTGGTTCCCGTTTGAATTAATCCACTTCATCTTCTAACCCAGAGTCTTCTTCTATATTGGTTTTCTGCCAATCCTTGTTCACCTTTTTAAGCTACCATCTTTCTCATAAATGGAGTGATTGAGAGCTACAAAAGTGCAAGCCTAATACATTTTGCCATGTTCAGTTAGGTATATGTATATTTAATAATCACAGTTCATGATTAGGAGAGCTTTGTAAGTTCTTCCATTCCTTTTGTTTGGGGCTGGAAAGTCAGAGAATTAAAATGTGAATTGCTGTACTTTGAAAAGTAAGTTTTCCTGAAGAGGAAGCAAATTTCCATGTGGCCAATACCTAAATACCAGAAATACTTGTGAAAAACCCAGATGTGGACATGAAGTTATTCAAATTTTTTTTTTTAGTCACCTTTTTATTTATGTTTGTAGAATTCTTCCTATAAAAGCCTGGTTAAGAATTACTACGGTAAATTAGTTGAACACGCTGTTAAGTGCTAAAAGTCAAGAATTTAAGTTTCTATCGGCACAGTCCGTATTCACTATACCATATTGTGCCAACAAGATACCGGCACGATACAGCTCCCAAAATTCTCTTTTTAAAAAAATTACTAAATAATTTTCTCAATAAAATTCAAAAGATTTGATAAACATACATAATAAGCAATTAAAAAAATTTATTGTTAAAAAAAATAAACATTTCAATATTTCATGCCATTATGTGTTAGCACACATGTATTTTTTTATCACTTGCACTCATTGGCAAGGCTCGGCACATACCGTGCCGGCAAATTTTCAGCATGATCCCGTGCCACGGCACTTAAATCCTTGCTAAAAGCTTTTTCTTAAGGCACTCCATCAAACATCCTATTTTAGCAAAAGGTTTAAAATAGAGCTTATGATTTGGATATCTAAAATTGTATTTGGGAGCTCTTCCAAAACATAAAGAAGAAATTTTGTACATAAGCCACCCTCAAGATAAACAAATTTGAGTGAATAATCCTCAAAAGTTGGTATCTGAACCAACCACATTGCAAACCATCAGACTGCTTAGCTCAAAATAACCATTGCACAAACACCTTCTAAATATAGGCCAACATTGCACCAGAGTTAAGATTTTGTGGGGTATCTTCCTTAATTTACCACATCACTTTATGCATCCAATAATGATGTCTTTATGATGGTTATCTTCATCAATCATAAACTAAGTATTAAGTTGCCTGCAGTTTGATCAAGCAAAGGCAACTCACTATAAATGTAGACAGGTTTGTCAACGAAGAACTCGTAAATAATCTCATTTATTATAACAAATTTATGAAGGAAGAACAACCACAACTATCTTTGCAAGAAGTGCTGCAAAAATTGACCTGCGAATAGATGGATTTGATTTCAATTTGAAGAACAAATAATTCTCTACCATAGTAGGAATGTAAAACCCCACTACCTCGCGTACTGAAAGAAGAATAAAATGAATCAAGGTTTGTTTTTCTTTTCTTTTTTAGTCTTGTTTTGATTTGAGATATCTCACTTATTAATTGGCATAATTGTGTGTTCTATTAATGAAATGGACCGATTGTGACACCCTAATAGTCCCACAGCAGATGAGAACGAAATTCTGATTGTGATTATAGGAGGCCGCTATTATTGCTAGTGTGTTCAATCGTCACATTTGGCATCAGAGCCGGTTCACTAGTCGGAAGTGTGAAGTGAACCTCACATCGAATTTAGAGCCGCACACTCTAATTCCAATCACAATTTCGTTTCCATCCGATGTGGGACCATTGGGGAGTCACACCAATGTGAACTAATGGAATACCCAATTCAATTGACCGAAATAAGGTGTCGATGGACTCAATGCTTGATCGAAATAATTTAAAATTTAAATCAAAACAAGTAAAAGTCGAAGGGGGTGTCAATGCAAAAATAATAAATTATAAAATTGGGAGGTTCATTTCCAAATGGCCTACATTTGAAGGGAACCAGGTAAGATAAAAGAAAGCAATACCAGAGAAGGGAATAAAGTATCTGGGGTTTGAAATCAAAGAGGAGAGCACTCTAACACAGAAGTATCCAATTACAGAATATCAAAAACTTTCTACGGATTCACAAGCACAGAATTGAATACAGTTTGTGATGTTTTCAGAATGAACAAATAACAAAACATGCTGCAAGTTTTACTGTTCAATATTTCACACTAAAACAGAGGGGTTGCAAATTTGCCGGCATTCTCTTCAGTTGTTAAACGAGATTGTTAGTCGCAAGCTAAATTCAGCAAAAGAGAGGCATGATGAATCTTTGTTAAACTATATTGGAAAGAATGAATCCATAATATACAAAATCATGACAAGAAACGAAGATATAGCATAGCTCAGTACAAAATAGAGCCATGGAGCAAAAATCAAATGGTTGCAGTATCAGAAGCAACGATTACGACCTTACCTTCTCCTTGTCCAATATGACATTCAAGATCCTTCCGGGAACATAAATTTTTTTCCTTATTGTCTTCCCTGCCAAATACTTGGAGAGCTTCTCATCCCTCGAAGCTAATCTAAATGCATCATCCTCAGAGCAGGCTTTGTCGACTGCAATAGTTCCTCTGGTCTTTCCATTGATCTGGACGGGGAGCACGATTGTTGTATCTTTCAAATACTCGCTATTGGCCTGAAAAATAAAATTAAAAGAATGTTGGAGAAATGATCCATCACTTGAAGTATATTGGTGCAGGTATAGCGACTAAATTTTTGTTTCAAATAGTATGGCTCACAAAATTAAATAAAGAGGCATTTGCATTTGGATCCCTGCAAAATCATCTATTTATATGAAGTTCGTGAGCCAAGTAGAAAAGTAGCAAGACTGGTATTGATTTCTAGCTCAAATTCTCTTGCAACTTTTACTAACTTCAACTATGCTATAATTGCTTCAGTATATCAATATCTTGCAAAATTTCTCATTGTGTCGCATTTTGTGGAAATTTCCATAATTTAAAGGCAAAGGATACAAAGTTAATAAGCGACGACTAAAAATTATGATTTCCATATCTGGGCCTATGGTAAAGTGGTACCTCTGGAAAACATTCGTATGCCAAAGAACTTGAATGCCCGAGCCGAAACCAAAGCTCCTCCGCCATGTGTGGGGCATAAGGTGAAAGCAACAAAACAAATGCCTCAATAACTGACTTTGGATGATTGTCCCACTAAGAAGATGTCAAAAAGAAAAATAAAATACAAAAAAATAAATCAGATGGTAGCATTGATGAATTTTAAGCAATCTGTTTATCAAAACAATATATCATTGTGATTTGCAACCGCTAACAATAGTTGAGTAATTCAGTGAACATAGTCATTATCTAAATTTTATTAAAATATATGCAGTAGAAACAATCAATAATTCTTCACAACAAATCAACAATATTTTCATGAAGTAACCAGCAAACAAATAAGTATTTCGGTTTAATATCTAACCGTCGACTATAATAAAAGTTGGGGGTAATTCCATTTGTCATTTGGCATGACTAACCTGGTAAATATCAGACAGAAATACGTTGAACCTGTTGACTTGACTAAAAGGGTAATATGATCTTTAGGTCATCTATCGATCATTATGATGCAACTACAAGTTCCCACCATTTCATCAAAAAGATGAGAAGTAAATTTTCATTAGCATTTGAAGACAAGGATCAATAGAGCTAAGAAAACAATTCAACTATTAAAATACTGATGATCCCTTTTAAATGAGATTTATGTTTATTTAAATGGTTTAATCAACGGATCACTTCTTATAAGAAATAAATTGAATGTAATCATGATTGATCTATCACTTTGGACAAAATAATGGACTGGACATTTCGAATAATAGTATTCAACAAACTTTTCACAATATATGAACCTAAGTAAATAGCAACTGTACAAAAGAAAGAACAATGCAATCAGTATCTCCATACGGACATACTATTTCAAATTACGTCTAAGTTTAGAAAGTGAAAAAAAAAAAAAAAAAAAAAAAACTATTATAACTTCAAGAATTAGTATTGCATTAATGAGAAAGTACAATAGTGATATAAAATACTTTATCCCATACTAAGCTAATGCCTCAAATGATAGAAGAGACCTTGTATGCAGCATTTATGAACTCCATCATCGCAGAAATTCCAGTATTGAATCTTGTTTCTTGAATTTCTTCTGATACCTGGAAAATCAATAAATACAACAATTAACAAAAGAAGTTTGGTACATCTTCATCTCACAACTTCAAAATTTAGACAGTAAAATATTGCCCATTGGTAAAAATTATGGTCCCGTACATCTAGAACAAATTTTGACATATATGCATGCATACTGCATCCACACACATACACGCATGCATGCACACACGCACGCATGCAGATGCAGTCACTTGCACACGCACATGCTCGTACACATACATGCAGAGAAAGTGAAATAACTAGGGATAAACAGAGCATACTTTCCAATAATAAATCTAGTTTGTAAAAAGGTCCTTTGGGCCTATCCGCAGCAAAAAGACTAATTGCAGAGCGCAACTTCTTATAGAGGAACTTGTCTCAACGTGGACTCCTGCAGGCTTGTTCTCAACTATCCAGTAGTGCAATAAATTGGAGCTAAAAGAACCATAACTATTGCTAAATTGCAAGAAACTGCTACTACATGAATTTGTAACTTAACCTCCATAGTCAATGTTCCATTAGGCGATATTCATCAGTTTGTTCACAGGTCGATGTGTAAAATATCAGCACAGCAATGTGAAAATCACAATACTTATGGCATTGTACATTTTAGCCAAAATCAGAATTTGCTTTCTTGGCCAATGTTAGACTTGAGGTTTGCACTAAACTCTTGGAAGTATGAATAGTTTTAGAACTAAAAATTAGCTTCTTAATTTGTATACATATGCATTTTGCAACTACGTGAGAAAAGCATCACTTTCTTTCTTAATATTAAACAAAGAAAAGGATGATTTAAGTTCATCCGAGCGACCTGATGAAACAAATCATATCATTAAGTTTAAGAGGAATGAAATCTGACCTTTGCAATACATTTGTGAAGAGTGCGAAGCTGTTCCATGGTTGGCTCATCATCTGATGCAATTGTTCCATCTCTATACGATCCATCAGGTAAAGGAGGGCCCACAATCAGCCTCCATGTCCTTGCTAGAAACCGATTTACTCCTTCAATCCCACCAGTACTCCATGTTTTTGAATCTCTGAAGAAAACAGTTAAAAAGTTCAGGGTTTGCGCCTAGTTTGCAAGCGCCTGACTCATGCATCAAGTTGATATAGAAAGAACAAGAACCATTTACATATATATCCCTGAAAATTTATTATAAGTATATATCCCTACAATATTTGCACCCTGGATATATGCCCATGAAAATTTTGATTCCTTACATATATATGCATGAATTTAAAAAAGAAAAGGAATGCCCCTTCACAATAATTTTTTTGCAAAAGCAAATTCTACTGTGAGTGGGATGACCACCCAACTCAAGGATACTTGAGTAAGTATTGAATTTTTGAGGGGTATATACAAGGATTTAAGTGTCCTGATATGGAGTCATACCGAGAACTTGTTGGCACGGTACGACACAATGCATACCATACCATGCCGGTGTGTGCCAGTCACAAAAATATATGTATATTGACACAATATAGCATGATATATATATATATATATATATAGACAAATAGATAGAATCCGACTACTAAACTCTTACGAGTACAATAGCCTTCGTACTAATAAATTATTTTTGATAATAGAGCTTTCAAATTTACGATTCATACAATTAAACATGATTTGGAGCATTTGAAACTTCTAAAAACCAAATTTCATAATTATTCGACATTATTTACCTTATGATTAAAAGATCTCAAAATTGAAA
The DNA here is from genome assembly GCA_029168755.2 of Tillandsia fasciculata. NCBI lineage: Eukaryota > Viridiplantae > Streptophyta > Magnoliopsida > Poales > Bromeliaceae > Tillandsia > Tillandsia fasciculata. Next base: position 22,227,806 of record CM054941.1, read on the forward strand.
ATTTTTAAGAGCCAATATGGGATGCTTGCTAGTTTAACAATATCGGTTGAATTTTTTATAGAAAATTTCATTCACTACACACATACATGAAATGTAGATTTTATAGTACATTTGTAGATATGATTTCGTAGAAATTTATTGGTAAAAAGCCCCATAGGAAAAAGATACCTCAATGGTCCCATGAACATTTCATACAAGCGTAGGGAATCAGCACCATATTCAGAAACGAAATCATCTGGGTTGATGACATTGCCGCGACTTTTACTCATTTTGTAGGTGCGACCATTTAAATGAATGTTTGGGTTGTCTTTAGCACAAAATAATCGCCATCCTTTGTGACCTACAAGAAAATTTGAAATGTGAACTAAAATAAAAACGATTTCCGACTTCAATAATAGTATAATAACACGTATCTATTTTGCACCACACCTTCTCTGCAGGCACTTTTTCTTGGTAATACTCACTTGAACTGGCAGAATCCGCAGAGATCCATCTACCTTCTTGATCTTTAAATGCGGTATATTCAACCTGTTACTACCGTAGTTAGAAAGTAATAAGGCTATTATAATACAGATTTCTTCGGAAAGTAAAGTTACTTACTTCTCCTAGTATCAACCCTTGATTTATCAAGCACTTGAATGGCTCTTTGGTGGAAACGATGCCAATATCATATAGAACCTAAAGCCATATTTAAAAAAGAAAAAGGTGAGCAGGAGCAAAAAAATTACAACCACATAGCAAAAGTAAAATGATAATTAAGTTTTGAAAATTCTACCATTTATTTACTCCCAAAGCTCAACTAATCTCTGAAAATACTGTGTTCTAAAAAGCAACTAAATGGATGGGTTCTACCAGATTACAAGCCACACATTGCCAATTAACTTGTATTTGGCAGACTTATTCAGATCAACTCAGACAGCATACAACCTGAATCAACATTAAGCTACTTTGAGCAAACATTAAAACAATCAAAGAATGTGTAGAGACTGCATATAAGAGGGCAAATAGAATTACACAGATATTGTTATAACCTTCAACAAAAAATAAACATATAAATCAAACAAATAATAAATATATTGTCATAACCTTCAATGAAATTTAAGTTTCAATTAGTTGTAGTTTGAAAAAACCTTGTGCCAGAATCTCGCATAAAGCAAATGTAGGACAGAATGCTCAGCACCACCGACATAAATGTCAACAGGGCCCCAATATCTGATGACAAATCAAACATATTAGCTGCTCCAATAAAGCCTTCCTTTCTTGTGGCTGTAAAGAACAAATGAAAACAAAAAACTTCCCTACCTTTCTTTGGCCTTGTCAACCGGAGTAGTGGGATTTTTGGGATCCATGAATCTCAAATAGTACCTAACAAGTTATTTAGAAATCAGAAGTATCATATTTGATGGATACATTATCTGAAAATAGTTTCACCATTTAACTGCTATAATAATAAGAGGAAACCGACAAAATTAAAACCCATCAAACTATTTAATTTATGTGGTTTTCGAATTCCATCCATTAAATAGTTAACAAAAAAGTAATGAAAATACCAGCAGGATCCAGCCCATTGCGGCATTGTACTAGTTTCCCTTCTTGCAGGTTTCCCTGATAAACGATCGACAGTTTTAACCTAAATAAGAAGATGGAACTCATTTTAGACATATTACATAAGGCAAAAGAGAAATGAGCTTCAAAACAGCAAGAACTGCACAAAGAAATTATGCTTTCTTTCTACTCCATCGGACTAGTTACTAAAAAGGAAAATAAAGGAAAGAAATACATGTAAAACAATCTATGGGTGTCACGCCCCGGGGTTCTTTTGTAAATACCTTTTAAGAAAAACAGCGAAAAACCGTAGAATTTTTTTTTTTTTTTTTTTTTTTTTTTGGATACACCCCGAGACGCGTACAGACCCGCCACAAATACAGATAACTCTCTGTTCACACGGACAGAACCTCCCTTGTATTTGCACGGCGTCACACACAGTACAGTTTCGCAACCACCAATTTCAACTCACACACACACCTCATTCACACAGGATGCACATACAGCTAAATGATCCTTAAGCATGATGCTTTAATGCTCTACAATGTCCTTACCGCAGATGATGCATATGCACATGTTATCAAGCATTCCGATCCTTTTGAAAGCGTTTCCCACACAGAAACCTTATTTGAAATCTACGAGTGAAATGAAAACCCAAAATCTTTTTAAAACGGTTTCCCACATGGAAACATAATCCTTTGAAAACCGGCTACCACGAGGGGTAAAAAATATTTTGCATAAAACCACGAGATCATAGTAACAAGAATCCACTGTTAGTCTATCCAATTGTTAAACCAATCACACAACCAGACATAAACTGAACCACCACAACTCTAAACCTACTGACAAATAGAAGTAGGGTAAAAAGGAATACTGAACAAAATCTCGAGACGGCTAAGCTCTCTAGCTATGTCGTCGCCTCACGTACCGTCCCGACCGTCACCTCCCGCAGTACCTGCAACTGGGGGTAGTGAGAAACCAGCAAGGGTCTCCCAGTGGGTACCGCAAGCCGACGAAAACAAGCTGTACTCACTGGCAAACGAAAGAGAACAAACGACTACAAGGTATCGCAAGCTCAGAGAGTATCAAAAAAAGAAATCATAATAATAAACAGGTAAACCGAATACAGTAGCAAGAGAATATATCAAACAATAATATCATAATAACCGCTACGGTAAACTGGATAGATACTAATGAGGGGTAAACAGTAATACTACAGTAGCATGATCTAACAGGAAATGAAAGAAGGTAACATAAACAACTGTCGCTACCATAACAATAGGGATGCATCAACCGAACAAACAGTCTAAAAATATAAACCCAATCAACCACCATGTTGATCAAGAGACCTCAAGCAAACCACCATGTTGGTCAAGAGACCTCAGGCAAATGTCACGCTATGCTCAACCTGGCATATAACCCTAGCAGTGACCGCATCGGGCTCACGGGTCAGAAGTACGACCACTTCTCCGGAAAAGAACACCCTCTTGCGGTGGATTAGACCGTTGGTGTACGCGAAATGCACAAAACACGCTATGACGATCAATGCAACAATGCTCAATGGCCAACTGTCGGCAAATAGCCAGGATAGAATCAACAAGGAATCACTGACCGAATCCAACGAGTCATATCACAAGTCTCAATATGTCACCGACCAATCAAGTCCACTATTCCCGAATGAATGCCATAGTGTCACCGACCTATCAGGTCTATATAACTCGAACATCATGCAATAGACACGAGATGTCATAAATCACGAAGTCACCAAATCATACTATGTCTCAAGATCGTGCGCTATAATCAAGTCATATGAACTCTAGCAATCACAGAATACCGCTATACTTCTAGGTCATGATGCAAATAGAAAAGTAGAGCAAACATGAACGAAGTGTGTGGTGCTCAAGTGCTCAACATGCAAAGTGTGTAATCAAGAAAGGAAACACGGGGGAAGGAATGTCACCGAGCATGCACCACTGAACCAACGTCAGATCGAAGTACCCACCTGAAATCCGATGAAGCACCTAACGCCCAAAAGTGATGCAACTAGTCACCTGTACCTACGAAAGGTACTATAAAATCATAAACCACTCAATACTAAATACCACTATAACCCACACATCGACCCACACTCCGAGAACCATTCGGGCCATCGGTACTTTTACCGATTTCCGGAACCTGCCGGAGATCCCCGGCAACTCACCGGAACACAACCGAACCCACACAGTGCCCAGAGAAATCCAACACTTACCAAAGGCCACCCGCTGCCCCCAGACACACCGATTTGGGTGACCGGGCAGCAAGACACACAAACGACGCGAATAGGCACGACTAACAAAAACCGAACAATACCTGATTCCCAAATATGCCAATTTCGGCTCCAAAACCTACCACAACTCATCCACTGCCTCTGGACACACGAGGAAGTAAAGATGACTAGCCAACAAGGCTCGACAACAAACAAAATGCGTTTAAGTTGACAGAACTGAATTCCGAAACAGAACCGCGATCGGACGACCGATTTGGCCGATAATCACGCCGGAATCCCAAAATAAGCACCGCGATAGTCCACGGACCTAGGACGACTAGTCCAGAGGTCAAGCACAACTCATACACGCTTCCCGATGCAACATCCAAGCAACAGTTGCACAAAACCCCAAAACATACACTAAAAAGCAAGATAAATACATAAAAATACAGTAATTAAGCATTTACCAAAAATTCCCACGCTTTGGAACTCAACAAACACCACAGTCCGACAGGTCTCGACGTTCTGAAGGCGATGCTCACTGTCCGGAGCGAAAACAAGCATCGGAGGGCGCACCGGAACAAGCCGGTCCTCAAAATCCACTGTTGCCGGGGGCGACGCAGTCAAACACGCAAAACGAGGCGAAATCGATGTCGGCGAAAGTGAGCACGGCGATCTACACACCCTCAGGAACACCGTGCTCCCTTATGGCGATGTCACCGGCGACCGGGGTGGCCGGAACGAGAAGCGCGACCACAACAGCGGCTAAAAGCGGCAGTCCAGAGCAGGAGGCTCCGGTGGGGCGTGGCCTGCGAGGTGGCTGCACACCGGAACGACACGCAAAACGAAGCGGCGCGCAAAACGGTGCAGCTTGCAGGCAGTAACAGCTTGCAAGCAACGCGCTCGGGCGGCGCGCAGGCTGGGCCACGCGCAAGCAGCGTGCTAGTTGTGCGCGGCGCTGGCTTGGGCAACGCACGGCGCGGCCGGGCGAGGCGTGGCCCGCTGGCTGGCAGCAGGTGCGCGCGGCCAGCAGCAAGCAACAGCAGGGCGCGGGCGGCCAGCAAGAAGGGCACGCGGCCAGCAGCAAACAGCAGCAGACGCGCGCGCAGGCAGCGTGCGGCGCATGCGCGGCTAGGACGCAGCGCGGCGCGCAGGCTGGCAAGGGCGCGGGCGCGCGGCAGGAGCGGCGCTAGGGCATGCGGGCGCGCGGGCTGGGCCGAGGCGGCTGGCAAGCAGGCGCCGGCTAGGGCAGCCATAGCTGCGCGCGCTCGCGGCAAGGGGCCTGCAGCTCCTCCTCGCGCGTGTGCGCGAGAGCGTGCAGCGGCGACAGCAGCAAGGAGGGGGCGCCCAGATCTGAGGTGGGAAGCCCAAAACTCGCATCTACGGCTCCGGCGACGGCGACAGTTCTAGGATTAAGGATAATTTAAATTAAAGTATCTCATTTTCCTAATCCAAAACCCACTTAAGAAAATACCTCTTTTGGAAACTTTTGAATAATTTACATTAATGTCCCCAAAACCACTTAACCTTATCCAAATTTCTAATTGAACTCTCCTAATCTCGAAAAACGTGCCAAAAAAGCCAACACACTTCAAGAGGACCTATTTACGAATCTCGATGCATAAAATACAGGAACTGTCCGAAATCTGCACTTTCGGTCTGATAATTCTGCAAAACGTGCAGATCCGGAAGTGATGATCTTCCGATCGCACCACCACGTTCAGCTCGACGACGTCGTCAAAGTGATGATCTTCTTTTTCCAAGATCTCTCCGGATTCAAAAATTGGTCATTTTTCGGAGAAAAATTTAATTCCCACAATTTTTTCGTTGAATTCCGTTTTTCACACTTTTCGATACAACCAATATAGCAAATTCAAAAACGGATTTGACTACTCCCTCCAACGTTGATTCACTAATAAACCAGTAAATAACAGACCTAGAATTTAATCCTCAAAGTGCTAAAATTAATATCCTCTCTAGATTACCGAAATTAATTCTAGACTTTAATTAAATTTCGAAATCCAAAATTTACGGTTTCCACAATGGGTTATAAGATTACAGCTTCTATTTTTCACATCCGAATGACAAAAGAAGAAAATTTTGCTAATTGTCAATATTATCCTGGGCTTTCACCACCCTAAATTTTCTCTAAACCAACATATGTAAGAGTCTAAGATTACTATAAATAAATTTATAAATATTGATTTGATTTGATTTGATTGATGTGTTATTTTCGAAAATGATTAATTTCTAAAGATTTTGACTGAATTTTGGCAGATTATGGCAGATTTGCTATCATAGTTACTCTCTTTTTCTGTCCCTAAGATTTCTAGATTTTATATTTGCTATCATAGGTAAAAATCTAAGATTACTATAACTAAATATTCATCATCTCTATAAACATTGATTTGATTTGATTGATGTGATATTTTCAAAAATGATTAATTACTAAAGATTTTGAGCGGATTTGATTTTGAGCAGATTTTATCAGATTTAGTAAAATTATGACAAATTTGCTATCATAGCTACTCTTTTTGTCCCTAAGTGATTTGATGTGTTTTTTCAGATATAGTTAATTTCCAAAGTGCTACTCTATTTTGTTCTCCGTAAAATTTTTTATAAATTCTGATTTGATTTAATTTGATTGATGTGATATTTCTAAAAGTAATTAATTTCTAAAGATTTTGAACAGATTTTATTATATTATGGCAGATTTGTTATCATAACTACTCTCTTTTTCTGTTCCTAAGATTTCTATAAATACTGATTATCTCAATACAGTTTACTTTTTGCTTTCTCTATAAACTAACTAATTTAAATTAAATGTAATATGCCTAACTATTTCTAATTTTCAAATATAATACATTATGTCTAATGCCTAATTATTTTTTAGTTCCCGCAGCAAAGCATGGGTGCTTAACTAGTTTTTGATACATTTACGGTCAACCAAACACACCCTAAGTCTGAGATCCAAGTCTCATTTATAAATTAAAAGACTAATTTAGGATTGGCCAAATTGCATGGTTGGTCATGACATTTTAGTCTCAAACTTTAATTTGTGTAAATTTTGGCTCAAACTTTTTAAATTTTTATAATCAAGTCCTGCAGAGCAATTTAGATGACTGAATGGTGATTATTCGTTAATGTGATAGCGATGTAGCAGTATTATAATTGACTGCATAGAAATAAATAAAATATTACATTGCTATCATATTAGCAGCACATCACCATTTAATCAATTAAATTGCATTGTGGGCTTTAATTTCAACAATTTAGAAAATTCAAGTCAGAAATTATAACAACTTAAAGTTCGAGGGCCAAAATGCCACACGCCTCATAGTTTGAGGACCAAAAAAGTAATTTAGCATTTAGGAGAAAAAAAAATATTACTTGTATATTTTTTTTTGGAATGTATATTTTACATTACATTTATCTAATAAGTGGGAATGGACGAAAAGTCACTTCACAAATGATGAAGTGATCGCTGAAGGGAACCCATTCTTTAAATGGAGAAATGTTTTAGTAGTCAAGTTCCCATTTTATTGTTAGTAGAGAAAGGGTGGTATTTTTTTTAAAATAACCCTCCCAAAAACAGTTATTTGCCAAATAACCCTTACAAAAAAAAATTTGTAAAACTAACCCTCTTTTTGCCACCTCGGCGCCACGGTGGACAAACAACCTAAAGGCGCTGAAGCGATCAGCGCCTTCACAAAAAACCTGTGAAGACGCTGAACGGTTCAGCGTCTTCATGCAATATGTTGAAGGCGCTGAAGCGTTCAGCGCCTTCACAAGAAAACCTGTGAAGGCGCTGAATGAATCAGCGCCTTCATGGTATATGCTGAAGGCGTTGTTTCATTCAGCGCCTTCAGCATACACTATAAGGCGTTGAGGACTTAGCCATTTTTCGTCGCAAAAAATGACTAAGTTCTGTGTAAGCAAAAAATGGCTTCTCTGTAAAGGCGCTGAGTGGCTTAGCGCCTTTACTATAAAACACTAAAGGCGCTGAGCAACTCAGCGCCTTTAGTGATTTACACTAAAGGCGCTGAGCCACTAAGCGCCTTCAATGCAGAACACTAAAGGCGCTGAATGGCTCAGCGCCTTTACCTGGACCTACACATAGTACTTAAGATCACTTTAAAAAAATCCCAAATTTGTACAACAAGTTGCAAGCAAGGACAATTAACATTGAAAAAACAAAAACTACATTCACAAACACCAAATGATCAACCAACAATCATTACATTCATAAATGAGAGTTGAGTAACATCAAAAAATGAACTTTGCAAAAATGTGTATAACTCAAAAGCTCAATTTTGAGCACGTCCTCGACCTCGACGTCCTCGCCCACGCCCTCGCCCTCGCCCTCGCCCACGGGGAACAACAAGGTCGATGATAGGTATATCATCGAGATGCTCGACTGCTGCGAACTAATCGAGCTCCTCGATGATACCACCCTCATCCCGCTCCGCAATATGCTCGATCTCCTGTGGCGATGATGACGATCGACGACGGCGTGAATATGTCGATGCAAAAGATGTCCGTGATACTGGTGGCGGGAGCGATGCTGACGTCGAAGGAAATGGCATCGGGGCCTGAATGGTAGGAGATGGAGATCGTGGCACCTGAAAGAGTGTAAATAGTTTGTTAATTTGAATTTGAAAACTTAATTTGAATTCTATGCTAAATGGTACCTGATGACTCGAGGTCGCTCCCTCATATGAAGGTCCGGCTGACTCTCTGACCGTAGGTTCAGATGGTACATACTGTAGTACCATCTGAATATTGTCGTTCATTTCTCTCAAAGTATGAACAATAGTATGAGTCGGCGGTGGGTCCTGCACTATCTGGCCGACAATGGTATGAACATGTCGTAGTGTATCGGCCTGCATTTTAATTTAGAAAATAAAATTAAATTTATATGAGGAAAGTTGAATATATTAAATTTATATATATAAATTATTATACCAGTCTCCTCTCGACATGCCCACGAGGATGAAAAGTCAGCGGAGGACGCTGTACTGGATGAGATATCCATCGTCTCGTAATGCTCCAGTACCACTGCATGTATATGGATGCCACTTGCAGTAGGTCCTCACCAGCAGCCGGGACTTGATCAAAAATCTGATCAAGCCTCGCGGACCACCTCTCAATGTGGATAGCATGAAATGCGATCCAATCCTCATCCGGACGCCCACGTGATGTGATGCGTTGGATGGACTCCACATTGAGAGGTATATGCTGGAGAAGACCGAACTGCTGCATGACTCGGTCCGGCACGTGCATCTCGACGATATGAAAGCATATAAGGACTGTCCTTGCACGCCAGACCGCTGAGCCATGCACACAGAAATCCGGTAATGTATCTATAATCTGATCTGTGTACGGCATCCATATAACCTGTTAATGGACAAAATGATTAGTTAATATAGAAGTGTTGAATAAAACATCTACATACTTTAAAGTATTCAATAAAATATCTACATACCTGCGCCTCTCGCTGTTGATCTAGTTCGTCTCTATAGAACTCAATGTCACACGTCCTGACATTGGTTCCAAAACGTAGCCCTCCAGTGTTGCCCCATCTAGATTATAAAAAATATATATTAGTTGCAATTACAATTGAAATACAAAAATCTACTATATCAAATAAATATCTTACCGGCAACCCAGAAGTCGATCGACTATATCGGGCTGATCTAGGATGCATGTAGGTCGGTCGATACGAATATGGTCCCAAGCCCAGATCTGTAAATTCACGCCAACAGGTTAATATAATAAAAAATATATATATTAACAATATATAAATATAATACTGAAATCAAGAAATTAGATTTTTATA